>JAAVUA010000335.1:0-40818 GCA_014898875.1 Fusarium miscanthi
GCTTAGAAGTGGTAGCGGGCTTAGATGTGGTAGCGGGCTTTGACGTAGTAGCAGGCTTAGATGTGGTAGCGGGCTTAGACGTAGTAGCAGGCTTAGAAGTGGTAGCAGGCTTAGAAGTGGTAGCAGGCTTAGAAGTGGTAGCAGGCTTAGATGTGGTAGCAGGCTTAGATGTAGAAGCAGGCTTTGACGTAGTGGTAGCCTGCACCTTGACAGTGGTAGGCTTGGCAGACGATGTAGTCGCCCTCTTGAGTAGGCGTCTCAGAGGATTGCCCAAACGGCCGGAACACGTGCACTCACTATCTAATGTTAGCTACATCTCAAAGCTGAGTTAAGTGAGTACTCACGGTGCGCAAGATACAAAGGTTTTACCCTTCTCAATGCACTGTAGAAATTGTCAGCCCATACTGATACCGTATCAGATACCGCGTTGCACTCACATAAGCTTCGCAGGCTCGGTCACCGCCGGAGTACTCGCAGGTCGTAACACCAGTGCCATCAGCAGGCAAAGCAGCCGCGTTGACAGCAGCAAGGGATATACCCCAAACGACCGCCTTGATGAAATGCATTGTGAAAAAGACAATGTAAAGGATACACTACTCTACTGGGTGCAGTAGACTGAGACTGACTGTTGACGAGAATAAATCCATCTCTGGTCTGATATATGAGGGTTTTTTATAATAACTGTTGGCTTCCATCTTGGCCGATATCTTCAAGTTCGCCTGTTTCCTAATCCGTCTGGATCGAAACTTTATTTAGTCGAGATATTCAATATGAACTCAATGTGAGATTCCAGCCTCATTCTAGGCACTAGAAGACCCTTCCAGGGACCAGTCCTAACAAGGTACTGTTGCGCGAACTCAATTTCTATTTTCAGCTTTCCGCATATGGAATTATGAGCGATAAGCTTACCGGGAGATCGGGACTCTTGGTAGAGGGACTGGAAACGGTAACTGATTGATACTGGTAGTGACATGACGTGGAGATAGAAAAACAAGGCAGAGAATGGCTATTCCTGTTGCAATCAGTTACCATCTCAATCAATTGTCGAAATAATTATCCTGAATCGATTTCCTCTCTGCATCTCCAGCGACTCAAATCCCCAGTCTTGAGAGGCACGGTCTAGATCGGGGAGATGAACCGACACAGAGGACACCATTCCAGTAACGGCATGTAAAACGGGCCTACCCGTAGCGCCACAGGCCAGGAAAGACGCAATTCCATCTACATTCCAGGCCGATCCTTTCCATTCTCAACACAGAATGAGTCTTTGCCCCTTGCAGAGCCACGCGAGCCTGCTTTCTTGGCATGTCGAGAGACCCGATTTCCCGGGCTCCCGCTACAGAGACACCTTGGCAGCTGTGCGGCTCCTCGTGGCGCTCGGTCTAGATGGTTTCTCTAAGTACTATCCGTACAAAACTTTTCGATACGGTTATTCACAGTCGACGGAGCAGAGGCTAGATTGGACCATGTCTCTCACCCTTTTGGTCTTTCGCCGAGAGGCCTGAATCTGGGCTTATCCCCACCAGGCCGACATATTTTGACATCGCCATCATTCTGTTGCCTGAATCCCATGAGGTAGCATGTAATTTTCTGTCATTTCCGAAGCATTGGACTCATCTCCACTGACCTTTTGGCCAAGGCCGCGATTCACATGGACCCTCATGGCCAGACTCATTTTCTTTCCGATCCCGGGTGATCACCAAGACAAGCTTTTTAGTTCCTCATCGATCTGCAAACATCGAGACGCAAATCATGGTCCACTCGAGCAGGGTTCCCCGTGTTCCGATGACATTCTGCAGAGCACTCAGCGGTCACTGCCCATTACAGGTACCGGGGTCGGCATGCCGTGCCTTGTCGCTCTGGTATGTAAAAGTCCGGCTAGGCAGCATCGCGGCCCTCTTTTCTCACAACCTATTGGCTCACCACGGATCTAGCTACTTATTCGTCCATAGCGTAAGCTATCCGCAGAACATGCTCGTATTAATCCAGAGCCTAGCCCCAAGTAGCGCTATCACTATCATAACCACTTATCACCAAAACAGGCAATGTTGGAGTCTCGCTGCCTCGACTCTGTTTGTTACCGATAAGACCATCACCAAACAGAGTTGAGCGACTCAGCCAACACATTTAGCCCATACCTACAGAAGAACGTGGCAGAGAGTCAATAACGTGCTCGTACGACCTTTCTCGCTTCGGGCTATCAAACAATGCACCTTTTCTCACTCAGCTGCGCCATTTCGCTACACTATTCCCCAAAGCCCATACTTCCGCGTCTCGGAGCTTGAGCCATGGCGCGGGAAAAGATGTGATTGCTGGCCTGGAACTAGCGATCGAGCTGCATGCAGCTTTGATAGCTATCGATTAAGCATAACAGTCCATCAAACCCTTGCATGATGCGGCTTTAACATGGGCCGCGTTCTATTGCTCGACTCGGCAAAACGTCCGCGATGCAGCCTAGAGCAAACTGGACGAGACCGTCCGAGGTGTTTGCTCAACCCTTCAATGTTTCTCGTGCAGCCTTATCGAACGCGCCAGTAGAGATATCAATGTTTTAGGTTCAGCAGTAATACGAGCCGTCCAATGGCACATCCCATCAAAATGTAGTCTTTGACCAGTCCAGACGCAGCGAGATCGAATCGCGCATACCAGAATGCCATGTTCAACGACAGGCAAACCACAACGCTCGCTAAGCGATCCTTGGTGAACATCATGCATCCATCGGTTTGCATTTTCCGAGGCCTCGTTCTAGACACTGGGATTTCTGTAGTTTGACTACCTAGCTCCGAATATGGTTTGGGAGGAAGTTCAGCCATGCCGTGAAAGGCTAAGCATAGGACAAGTTCAATTTTGAGTTTTCGGGCTACCCTATTGTTGTGAATTTATCCACGAAATACCGCAAATACGATAAGGCAGAAGTGAATGTCGGTGAAAGTCCCAATCTCGATGAACATCTGTGATGTGATCTTTGTGTAGCTAGACTAACTACTCTGTGGAATCTATCGTTCTCGCCGTTAGCGAACACTTGGGAACTTTTAGTGAAAGCATGTTATTACCTCGATGAAGCGTCTATCCCATGCCGCAGGATCCGTTGTGCAATATCTGTTTGCTGTAGGGTAAAATCCAACTTGACAGCATCCAACTTCTCTGTTCTGCTTGTTCCAGAGTCTCCACTCCGGTCTAGCGCACCTGAGATGATTTGGGACGATTTCCTTGCTGCAATCCGCATCTTTGACCATTGTTAGCCTATCAGCTGAACAACATTTGCACCACGAGACTGACCTGTTGGACAGCAGATGCTGACTTGCTGCGCCACATGTTCATCCAGCCGTGTCCCGTCTGGGCAGCACCAAATAGCTAGCCTGGAAGAATGTGTTCCCTTGGGACAGTACCCGCCACTAGTTGTAGGATTAAAACGAGGATACAGAACGAAACCGCTTCTTACGCCGCACTTTTTCGGCTTGCTCGTCGCAACGGTGATTTGAACTTTATCACTCTTCACACCGTTTGCTGAGACGAATAGAATGATGCATGTCTGTTTAGTGCTTCTCTGATTGCACGGCAGATCGATGGTGCCTCCAGAAGAGGAGTCGGCGGCCATGTCGGTCCATGAGTTGGCGTCTGACTTTCGGTAAGCAAGCCGCTGGTTATCATTCGCCGATGAGTAAATATTTGCCGTCCGCCCAGGGTCAATAGTGATTTTGAAGACCGAAATAGTGAACGGCGTGCTTGTGAGCGTTGCGGTGCCGGTAGTGCCCGCTTTGTCAAACTTGATTGATGCAGAAACGGGGTCAATCTCGTCGATCGGAATGAGATCTCCATTGGTGTCTTTGATTTTTTGTAGTGCGAAATCTTTCGCGAAAGTAAAAAATCCCTCGGTAAACCCCGATAGATCTGACAGTCGAGCTCGTTCTTGAAGCCCGCTTGATCCTCCAGGCGTTGACAGAACAAACTTGTTCATATCATCCTCACCCATTTTGTCTTGCGCCTGGAAAAAGATGCTAGCCGCGTAGGCTTCCTTACCAACATGGGCATAAATTGGCAATGCAGGTTTGTACGCCACGCCGCTGTGCTTTTTATCAGGCCATTCGGCGTTGGAGTCAGGAAAGACGAGGTTACTGTAATAATTCGCAGAGCCCTCACGAACCCACTGCGGATCAGGGAAATTCCCGAGTTTTCCAAGATCCTGTATGCAATGATATATCTCATGCGCAAGAGCTTGTAGCACCCGAGGTTTGTTTGTCGTCGCTTCGGTGGTCCATCTCTTGAACAGCTTGATTTGACATGGTGGCTTCCTGAGATTGGGATAGTAAGTCTCGGCTGTAAAATCTTCGTCACTTTCTGTTGTCAGGATGACGAGAATGCTCGATGGAAGTTGTGCGAATTTGCGGTAGACTTCCATACTTTTGTCGAGAGATTCTTTGAGGATTGGGTTTACGGCTGCTTTGGTCTTGCTTGGTAGACGGCTCCATTGCTGCGTATACGTTACCGTGACTTCTGTATTGGCTTTTTCAAACTTCTTTGGATAGCCTGCAAGAGTGCGACATTTTTCATTGACGGTGAATTCTTTGCCCGGGGTAATGTTTGGCCAGGGACTGGAACAACTCTTCCACTGGGCTTGTGCAAGAGATGCAAAGAGAGCAAAGAGCAGGAGGTGCAGCTTCATGATAATAAAATATTCGAGACAGCTTGTTTACGAATTTTGGTGGTTTCGATCTACTTGGCCTTCGAGGCCTCTATGTAACGTCTGTCCATCCATGCCCTACATGAGATTTGAGCCGCTTCATTGCGGAGGTGTGACCTTCTCATCCGCTCTAGGAGCGCCGCGCATTAAACTCATGTGGAAGGGACCAATGATGACTTGAGTATTCTCAGCCGCATCAATAGTCTGTGGCCCAGGCTTCTGGGGCTGAAATTGATTTCCCACGATGGCGTTCTCAAGCCAAACAAACAGTCATGGTCACAGGTCAAGAAGATGGGTCTCACAGCGTTAAAATATTGCTTACACGCAGTGCCTTGCGTCTAGTAGTTTGTGCTATAGTATTAGTGAGCTTCTTGCCAATGGTTTCCTTGCGAATCAGTTCGTTGAACCCAGTGATTTCTTGCTCAGTGACATTCGTGACGTTCTGTCTTGGACTTCTGTTCCACTCCAGGGGTGATCGATGATCTGGCTGTAACTTGGATGCTGATGAAGCATATTTGAGACCTTTCTGGCTTCTTTCTTGTCCCTCTGGTCATCTCATTATTATTTATGACCAACCCTATACGTCTAGATGATGCACAGTATCAATACAGCATTTATATACGCATGCCTCCAAAACTAACCTCTTCTGGTCTAGTATCATAATCTGGGAATGTGTCTCTGGCAGTTGCATGCCATTTCGTCAGCCAAGAAATTGATGCAGAGCCCTTCTCATGTCTTTCGTTATAATTCAAACGTCTTTCAACATGGGAACTCGCAGTCATATCACAAAGTCAGATAGACATATTTTCATGTTGACCAACTCGTCGGCCACGAGAAATTTAAGTTTAGCTTCTGCCCATCTCCACCGCCCTCAAGACTCCTCTTTTCCCATCGCTCCATCTTTTTCTCGTCAAACGCGTGCGTAAAGTACCTTATCGCAATGCCAGTTGTAAGACGAATACCCGATAACAAAAGACGGTCCCGCACAGGCTGTATTCCCTGTCGAAGACGGAGAAGAAAATGTTAGTTAGTCGCGTCTCTCCCAGTGACATTGTCTAACATTTTGGGTACAGGTGATGAGCAGAGACCTCAATGCGGCAGCTGTATCGGGAGGAATGTGACGTGCGAGTTCAAAGAGTGGACCTTTGTGCCAGGGGTACGCTCATCACTGCGGAAAGATGGTAGCGTACAAGGTGATAACGGCGATGATGCTGATTCATCTCTGGTCAGTCCTGTTGTCTTCCACGAGTCAGTCCATCACTAACACTGTCTTCAGCCCATCCAAGATAGTTTGCTATCGTTCGTTGAGTCAAGCCCTGCTCCAGCCGAGCCAGTCTTTGAGAGCCCTATAACCAGTACTGCTCGAATAGAAAGACTTGAATCTATTCACAACACGACATCAGATGTTCCCCAACCAATCCCTTCAACCAATAATCATCACCAACACGACGGGAATCAAATCCCCACCCCGTCAAGATGGAACGAAACAGTTCTATCAGAGCAGAACTCCTCAGAGAGACAAACAGCAATGCTTCGGTTTCGATATCAGATAGTCCCCTGGCTAGACTCAAACGCGCCTAGATCAACCTTTGGTCCAAAGATCATGACATTAGCAGCAGAGAAGTCTACCATAATGGATATCATCATATGGGTTGCGATGCGTCGCAGTAGGAGGAGTCCGAGCTCCACTGGCCATGAGGGTGATACTCACCTCGTTCAGCAGTTCCAGCATCGGTTATCCCTGGAGGATGCTTTCATCGCTAATATCGGACGGTCACTACTTGCTCTCGGTAACTTCTTTTATACTGGCCCCTCTGAGTGGGCAAATCTGCACTCCGATTGCGTAGATGTGAGAGAACGGTGTCAGTTCTTTGACAGTCAGGAGGAACCTCTCAAAACTCTTGATCGCTTTCACTTCAAGACAGGTACTTTATGGTTGCTCTGATGCTTTGTAAGAGACGAGCTGACTTTGGCCAATAGAGCTTGCTGCTTCCATTATTACCACCAAGTCCCCATCACTACAGTCCCTACCTCTGATGAACGACACATTTCTTACCTCTGCCCTCACACTACCGAGTATTTACGACGACTGTCTCACGCACCTCGCCGCATGCTGCCATTTAATCCACGACGAAATCATCCCTCTCTTCAACGGGATCGCACCCGCACAATCGCCAACTCACGAACCATACTCACTTGTATGGGCAACATGGTCCAAATTATGGGCACGATGTGTCCAATGGTTTCGTGACCGTCCTCCTGACATGATTCCCTTGCTGGAAAGCCCTGAAGTCGATCATGCAACCTCAACCAATACCCCATTCACAGCAGACGTCTATTCAAGCGCCATCGCGGTTCAAGCAAACTTAGCAATTCATTTTTCAGCCCTTCTTCTGCTCTCGTATAGACCGCGCTTAGTCAAATTATCGTCGATACCGCATCGCTTAGCATCAAGGAGTTGGCACGCTCAAAAGCTTGCCAAGCTAGCTCTCTGGAATAACTTTTCGGATCAGTGGGATCCTGTCGTGGTTGCAACTGTTGTTCGTATAGCGAGAGATATGACATATCCATCCCAGCAGGAGGCATTACTATCATGTTTCCAGCGAATTGGGGATGCGACCAAGATCCCTCTACAGAGCGAGATTGCGGATCTGCAACAATTTTGGTCTTCTTCTAGACATAGCAGCGCACCGACAAACGCGCACCCCTGAGACTTTATGATAGCGAACCGGACAAGATAAGGCCATGAGAATCGTGATAAATTAATTATTCTTTGTTACTTTGTTCATTCCAATTCATCTTTCCATGGTATAGACACCTGCGCTCCCCTTCGCACGACTGTCTTTGATGACGCCCAGATTCCTGACCTGACAGCCTTCTCAATGTCAAACTGCTCCGACCGCTGCTCAGCGCCTGCAAGCTCAACTGCATAAGCACCGATGAACGTGTCACCAGCGGCAGTCGTGTCCACAACTTCAACCTTAAGAGCGGGGATGAGACCCTTGGCACCTTTGTCGTTGGCGTAGTATGCACCTCTCCCACCCAGAGTAATCACAATGTTCCGCACGCCTCGAGCAAGGAAATCAGCAGCTGCATTTTCAGCAACTGAGATGTCTTCAAACTCGGACTCGTCCTTGTTTGACAGCAAAGCCGCTTCAGTCTCGTTGAGGATCAAGTGGGCTAGCCCTTGGTAGATCTCTGCTGGGAGCACTTGAGCGGGAGCAGGATTGAGCAGAACTGGAGTTCCTGTCGTCTTGGCGGCTTTGAACGCCTGGATGACTGTCTCGAGAGGGATCTCAAGCTGCATGATAAGCAATGATGGTGTTGGGCCAGGGATCTCGGCGAAGTGGCTTGGTTGAAGAGAATTGTTGGCGCCCGTTGATAAGATGATGCGGTTTTGGCCAGTCGGTTCGTCGACAATGATCATGGCAATTCCGCTCTGTGAATCAGCACCTCCGTCCTTGCTCACAATGATAGAGTCGGTTCCAACATCATATGACTTTAGACTGTCAAGGAGTACGGAACCATAAGCATCAGCTCCAACAGCACCGATCATGGCAACATCAACGCTTGGGTTCTTCAAATCAGAAGTCCTCGAAAGCTTCGCACAAGCAACAGCTTGATTGGCTCCCTTTCCGCCAGGGAAGACATTGAACCGGCTTGAAGTTATTGTCTCGCCGGGGAGGGGATGATGAGGGACATATGATACGAGGTCGATGTTCAGCGATCCGAGGACACTGATGACTGGTCTTGGTGGTGCCATGGCGTTTATTTGGAGAATATGGATGTTTGTAGATAATGAAAGACGGGGCAGGGATCTTCTGAAAGACGGAAACCTTTATACGGGCAGTGCATGACCGCTGAGTGTTGGTGGTGAACTCCACCCGATCTGGGCACGCTATCCTGAAAATGGGTGTGTTATGCGATGGCGGATAGACGACCACGAAGCATGTGAATGGGGCCTAGTGGAATCATGCTTATTATTATGATATGTTACCAGTTCTCTGGGTATCCTTCTCGCTAAAATCCTTGTCGCAGGTCCTTACAGCGTCTTTAGCAGCGCGCCAACGTCGTAGCCCCATTCAGCCTCAAGATCCGTCAACCTCCACAAAGCTCCCCATCCCGTCGTCCTATCAATGCTCTTCAACAGCCTAGCAATTTGTTTCCTCTCGTTAACATGTGAGAAGAGCTTTCCAGCTATATAGAGTGGCTGTATGGAGTTCACAAGACTTCCGGGATGAAGGTTTGCGCAGGATATTCCGCAGACTTGGCGTGCATGCCATAGTGCTAAACACTGCGAGTCTAAATCATGACGCATTTCAAGCATCAAGATACATGCAGTATGATAGATCTGATTACTCGAGATGGCTGCCCAGTGGGGGAAAAGCATGGCTGGAAAGATCTGTTTGTCGCCTGCTTCGACCATACTGATTTGCTTCATTGTTGGTGGACGCTCGTCATGCCAGTATTGAAGCTCGTTCCAGAGCTGTTGCCATTGTTCTTGAAACGGCCTGTCATCTTGGACGTCTGCTCTCCCGAGCTCTAGACTCTGTGTTCTTCGAAATCTCAGATCGCAAACCTTGGTGCAGAGATATATGGCCCAGTTAGCTTGCATGTCAGGACAATCTCGGCTCCTTCGATGAAACATGTCTCGCACATATCGCTCGACTTGTTCAGATGACACCAAAGACTCAGGTGGCGATGGAGCCCATTTTGACAGAGGAAGAACAGCTGTTTCTGTCCCATCTGATATAATCGCTCCGCACAGCTCCATTCTGGCATAGCACCAGAAGACAGCCTGCGGTAGGCCACCGGAGAACCCATCAACCCCAAAGAACTCAAATAGCGACGCGCAGCCCTCGACATGGCGCTTCCAGTTCTTGGAACCGCCAGACATGAGCTCAAAAACAGCAAGAATACAAGCCGTGACAAGCATGTTTGGATCTTTAGCTTGCAACCCAGGACTCAACAACCTAATACTCTCCTGATACAACTCGAGACTATCACATCCCCCTTCCTGCGTTAATCCTCTCCGTTCCATCTGCCGTGATGAAAACGCAAGCATAGCATATAACAGCGCCGGGCTCTTCTGCGCCATAAGCGGAACGTGAATCTGGAAATGCTTATCCTCATCAAACTTGTCCAGGTACGGCGCACATTCTGTGACCCAGTTCTGGAGATAGCATACTAATCTATCATTGGGGACATTGACTGTTACGCTGGAGAGGTTGAGGGATGATGTTGGTGGTGATGATGAGTCTCCTTCGGGTGTGACTGAAGCGCTGGGTGACAGGCCGGACAGACCCGCGAAGAGGACTGTGCGGAGCTCTTCCTGCAGTTCGATGAAGCGGGGGTCGAGGGAGAAGTCTTCTGATGGGAAGAAGGCCATTGTGAGGTGATGAGTGGAGTATGGGGGGTTATGTTGATCGCCTATACAAGGCACGTCGTGAGCGACATCAAGGAAGAATGTGATGATGAGTGTAGATACGGTCCCAAAGTGGAACTATAGCCTCTTCCTGGTCACTCTCAATTCATGTGTCAAGTGTCACAGAAACAAGGTAATTTTCCAGAAGCCGGCCGGTGATCCCCGAAGGATCCATTCCGAGGTGGCCACCCACCAATTGGAATCGCAATTGGCCAATCATGAAGTTGTTCAAAGTTTCGATGCTGATGGACTAAGCCGTATTAGGGGGCCGTAGGCGACACCATTCTCAAGCCATGACTCGGTAACGTAACAACCGGAGGAAGCAAGACTCCATTTTCTAGGTAACTTGAGCTTCAAATTGGGCCTGAATTGCCCCAGAAAGAAGGTAAAGTTCCCCGCGCGAGTCTGTGACTTTAAATCAGACTGTTTGTATGCTAATAGTGGCGATTGGGCCCGCTCCCGTAAACATGCGATTTCACCACGCACGTCGCAGGTCGGTGTCGTTCTGCCTGACTTCTGTTGAGTTAGAGTCTTTTGATACGAAAGCTGTACTCTGATATTGTGATTGAAATGTTCCAACATGTGTTATGTAATCACTTGCAAGGCCCTATGGCATTTGTGAACTTTGAATCATGTCATTGCCACCTTGTCAGCGCAGCTGGCTTGTCAGCGTCCGTTTTGTTCTGCGACAAGACGAAAGAAATCTTGCAAGACTATCTGTGTGTATATACCATTAATCTATACGATAAATACAGATTTGGCTAGCGCCAGCCCTATAGATTATTCTCCGTGTTTGTCTTGGCGTTGGGATGAGTCTTGATTGGATGCACATGTTCGTACATATGCATTAGACCATACTTCACCATTCAGTAATTATTAAGCAAGATGATATAGGTAGGTACATCAAGAAATGTCCAAAATGATCATTATGCATAGCGTGGTATCTAACATTACAACCTCATCATCGCCATCTCATCCCCGCTCCAGACTAATCTGTCATCATGGGCCATCTCTCATTCACAGAGCTTCAACATGTTTCTCGCCCTGCTTCTCAAAAGAAGCCTTTCGTCCCGCCGCGGAACCCATAAGTCCAACTTCGGCCTGAGCCTCACGAAGCAACTCAGCATCCTGTTCGCCAGCACGGCTCTTGAAGACGCGGTCCATCTCCTCAAGAGAAGCATTCTTGGTCTCGGGCAAGAAGAACCAGACCCAGAGAATACCGACGAAGAGGAAGACGGCGAAGAAGATATAGGTTCCCCACTCCCAAGACTCGAGCATGGGGGGAACGAAGAAGGCGATGGCGAAATTGTTGACCCAGTTGCTTGAGGCACCGATGGAAGCTCCCTTGGCGCGGATGGAGAGGGGGAAGATCTCGGAGACGAGGGTCCAGGAGACGGGGCCCCATGTAGCGCCGAAGCCAGCAATATAGACCCAGATGAGAGCTAATATTATGTTAATAAAGATTAAAGGTTGGTAGACGAAGCATTCAACTTACCAACTGCAGTCCAACCAGCAGCGACGTGGTTAGGCCAGTCATGGCGGAACTTGGCGACGATGATACCGACAGTGATCATGCTGGCACCCATAACAACGGAGCCGATCAATAGAAGAGGCTTACGACCAACGCGATCAATGATCAACTGTGAAAGGCAAAGTTAGCAGACATTCAGGGCATCGAGTAATGGAGCGACTTACCATAGAAGGAATGGTGCTGATGAGGAAGACAACGCCAGTAACGCCAGTAGCAAGAAGAGCAATAGTTCCACCTGTAAGACCCAGGCTGATGAAGACGTTGGAAGCGTAGTAAATGATAGCATCAATACCAGACCACTGCTGGAAGAACATGATAAGCCAGGCAGTGCAGACACGCTTGAGGTTATCCATCGATCGGAAGCAAGTCACATATTGAGCAATCTGCTGCATGAAGCGGCTCTTGTTCCTCTCAGCAAGGTGAGGAAAGTCTCTAGCGAAAACCTTCTGCTCAAAGACTGCCTCAGCCTTGATCTCGAGATACTCGACCTGAACAGCGTCGTCGTCGATGGGGAGCTTTCGCATCCAGGCAAGAGTTGACTTGGCTTCCTCGTCGCGGCCAACCTTGACGAGCCATCGTGGAGAGAAGGGCATGAACCAGATGCCGACAGCGAGCATAGCAGCGGGAATGCCCTGGATGATAGAGGGAAGACGCCAGGCCAGGTCGGACTGAGAGTCGCCTGTTCCGCCGATGTAGTTACTTCCATAACCGCACCAGAACGAAAGCATAATGCCAAGAATGGTCGCAAGTTGATAAAACGACACAAGAAGACCTCTCATCTCAGGCGACGAAAGCTCAGCGTTGTAGAGAGGTCCAACGCCACTGAAAAGACCGACACCGACACCGGTCAAGAACCGACCAGCATAGAGAAGCTGGGGGTTTCCTGCAGTGGCACCGACGTAAAGATAACTGCCGAGGACGACCCACAAGCACGCGATGAACATGGTGTACTTTCGCGAGATAAGTTCGCTAGAAACACCGGCTGATAGAGATCCAAGAATACCGCCTAGTTGGAGGATAGATGTGAGCCATCCCGTCGCAGAGGACGACTCAACGACAGAGGGGAAGTTCTGTGTGAAGCGGGTCATGACGAGGGATTGACCCAAGACACCCTGTTGGTAGCCATACTCAAAACCACCAAGCCTATAAACTCAGTCAATAAACCACTTACACAGGTGAATTAAGGAGTACTTACGAAGCGAAAAAGGCAATAAAGACGACCTTGGGATTCTCCCGAATAGACTTCCAGATAGTCTTCTTGGGAGCTGTATGCTCCAAGGGATAAGGACCATCCGAGGTAGACATGGTGAAGGTGAGGACGAAGCTGTGGGGGAGGTTGATGTGATGAAATCTGGGGTATGGGGAGAAAGTCCGAGTCTTTTAAACATTTTTGTACTCCGTACCATACCCCAGGCAATTTGACTGGGGGGATCTAATTTTCTAGAGTTTACGTACCACGTTATGGACGACAAAGTGGTAGGCTAAGACCCCTCGTTTGGGAATAGTGTGGGTTTTGGTCTGACCACCACCGGCGAGAGAGTGCCGAAGACTCGTGAGAATTGGGGTGATGACATCTTCAATTGGAGACTGATCGCCAGAGTGTAACTTGTCAGATATTAAAGCTCCCTTGAATTGGCGAGTTTGTTGCAGTACGTACATATACTTGACATCTTTGACCCTTCAACAGGTGCTCGTCCATTGCGTACTGCAATTGATGAGCACTACAACTTTAATAAACAACTGGCCACCACGATACTACTCCAACATCATGACATCCATCCATCCATCAACCCGATCAGACATCAGATGAGACATCTCCAACTGCAATGCACCACCTTCAAAACGGTCCAAGTGGACTTCCGAATTGGCATTGGTCATGTATTTACCCAAAAGGGGGGTTCTTCGCGCTGGCGACGCGCCCACGGTTCGTCAGAGGAACCTGGGGCCCCGCGTAAAAATTCTAGTTGTCGCGTGTCCCCCATTCCAGTGGGTCACGAAAACTTGGAGGAGCAAGTATGGGTACTTCAATAGCGCGTTCATCTAGTGCGCGCTTGGGGTACTGGTATCTACAGTATGGGCTTCTAGATTTCTCCAAGTCGGAGCTTATGGGTTTGACTACCCTGCATCATCTTATTTTCGTACAATTACATCGCGAAATGAAACTACCAAGAAATAATGGGTCAATTTAGTGAAGCCTACTATTAAAGTAGTAAGATCATTGATGTTATCTTGCAAAGCTACTGGAAAAATGGTCTACAGGCATGCCAGGTTGGAAAACCTTGGCGGAAAACAATAATTTCAAAATGCTGCCCAACACAGCGACACTGATGAGGTTGTGTAGCTCAAAACCCCGTGTTCCCTTTTCCCAGCGTTGGGTTATCCTCCCTACGCATCTGACCAAATCCAATACTAAGTGTAACTGCGTATTAAAGTACATCAAAATCATTTTGCAGTATAAAATAAGTGTTGGGTAGATTATTGAGAAGTAACTACGAATTCTATCTGAATATCTTATCACCACGACGTGATGAGAAAACTGCAGACACAAAAAGGTATTGAAGCCACGCCAAGCTTCCTCCGTTAATCTGGTAGAATATGAAGTTCTTGAAAGTACATGCGTGCCAAAGAGTGACCGTCAATTGATTTGTATTCGGAAGGCGTCATAAGAAACTGAGTTCAACACTTGGCGGACGCGGCTAGGCTGATCGGCAACATCGAGGGGCATGATCGCACTATAATATAAGGATATGGACGTGCAGCTGGAAGAATGAAGGCCTGGCCTTTCATACCATCGTATTCAGCACTCAAAGAGTGCATGGCCTATCTAATGAGCAGCATGGTGATGCTGAAGGGAAGTTGACGCGTCGCTCGAAATGTGGAGTGGGGAAACGCGTCGGGAGAACACACTCAATGACCGACAAAGTCGTCCCAGCACGATCGATCTTTGCCATCCATTTTATCACTGGATTCATTCCATAAACCATAGCGTGACACTTGAGTCCATCTATTTCTGTATCTCTGCGCGGTTCTCGGAGCTGAGAGCATGTCTCTGGAGCCTTGGCCCTGTGTTCCAAGCAGACAAGATCGATGGGGAATTGTACAAAACATCGTAGCTTGAGGTGATGCAGAGAAAGGACCCAAGACATATCAAACAAAAAGCCATAGACCAGCGGCTATTGGAGAGACAAAGTCAATTACCGGATATACCCCCTCGACTGTAGCAATGGCGATGATCCCATAGCCGCCAGCGGGTCTCCCCCGCAATCTGATTCCCCAGACTCTCCCCCCATCATTAAGCTTATCTTTCGCTACCCATGTTAAGCATAACACTTCCTACTGGACAATTCCGCCCTTGGATTGTAACTAATTACCCTTTTCGTCCAGAATTATAGCTCGACCCGGTATCCGACACTGTTCGTCCGTCATCCGATGCACTATCGACTCCCCCTCACTCTTGGCATTCTCGGCACGTCCCAAGATTGGACTTCGCGGTTACCAGAGACAGTATTAAACGGCTCTCTTCTCCCTGATCGACAGTTGTTCTTTTTGTCACAGTCAACCTCAGGACATTTGTGAATCTGTACATCGCCATGACTGGAAGAGATTCTGATGCAGAGAGGGGCAATGGAAAGGAGCCATGGAGCAAGGAATATGAGCATGCAGATGCCCATGATGCTGCTGCGAGAGGACATCTTGCCACCGACGAGTAAGCTGGCTTCCCCTTTGTTCGGGCTCTATTTTGACATTGCCAGGCATGGAAACCCCATTGCAACCTTCGACGCAGAGGCTGAGAAGAAGCTCCGCCGAAAGCTAGACTGGTACATCATGCCATCAGTCACTATCCTGTATTTGATGTGCTTTGTCGATCGTGCCAATATTGGTAATGCTAGATTGGCTGGTCTAGAGGAAGATCTTGGCCTTGCTGGCTATGACTACAACCTGTTGCTGACCGTCTTTTACATCGTACGTACTGCCCCCTTATCTGGAGCATCTTACCCTAACATGTATCTACCTTTGTAGTCTTACATCATCTTCGAGCTCCCCCTCAACATGGTCTGCAAATGGATTGGACCCGGCTGGTTCATCCCCGCTACCTCAGTAGCATTTGGCGTCGCCTCCCTCGGAACCGCTTTCGTTCACACCATGGGCCAAGCTTGTGCTGTGCGCTTCATCCTCGGCATCTTCGAAGCAGGCATGTTGCCAGGTATCGCATACTACCTCAGCCGCTGGTACAGACGCAGCGAACTTGCCTTCCGCTTGGCTATATATGTCGCCATGGGTTCCTTCGGTGGAGCTTTTGGCGGTCTTTTGGCTTCTGGTATATTGAAGCTAGATAGCTTTGGCTCATTGACGAGATGGCGAATGATCTTTGCTATTGAGGGTATCTGTACTATTGGCCTGGCGCTCATTGCGTTCTTCACCATGACGGATCGACCCAGCACTGCGCGATGGTTGTCAGAGGAGGAGAAGGACCTGGCTATTGCGCGCATCAAGTCTGAGCGTGTTGGTGCTACCGAAGTCCTTGAGAAGTTCTCCTGGAAACTGGCGCGTCGGGGTATCAGCTCGCCTGTTACCATCGGAACTTCCACCATCTTCCTCTTCACCAACATCACCGTACAGGGCCTTGCTTTCTTTGCACCTACGATTGTGAGGACCATCTACCCAAACCATTCAGTAGTTCAACAACAATTGCGTACTGTGCCACCTTACATCGTCGGTACCTTTTGTACTATTACCATCAGCTTCCTGTCGACTCGCATTGATAAGCGAAACATCTTTATCAACTTGTCACAGCTTCCAGTCATCGCAGGATACATCATGTTCCTCAGCACCACGAATCGTAAGTTCAAACCCCACTCGATCCTGGTAACCTAACTAACTCACCTCAGCTTATGTCCGCTATGCTGGCACGTTCCTCATCTGCGCAGGCACCTTCGCCAATGGCGCTCTATCCAATGCTCAAGTATCAGCCAACTTGGTCAGCGACACAGCACGCGCTTCGGGAATTGGCCTGAACGTCATGCTTGGTAATATTGGAGGACTGATCTCGACATGGTGCTTTTTGCCCTTCGATGGACCAAATTATCCGATCGGAAATGGTCTCAATCTTGGCGCGTGCTCGTCTATCTTTCTTCTCACTGTTGTACTGCAAGTCTACATGACTTGGGATAACAGAAGGAGAGCTGCGATTGAGGTTGGTCAGGCTCTGGCTGGGAAGACTGATGCTGAGATTCGTGTTATGGATTGGAAGCATCCTGGATTTATGTGGAGGCCTTAGAATAGTTGTACTGCCACCACGGATTGGGAACCTGGCAGACATAAACATCTTTTCTCCCCTTTATCAGAAATAAGATATCATCTCCATTGGTCTTGCTTTCTTTCACTGTGCTATTGTTGATGATATATACTTTGCACGGTCTCGCTCCACCATCGATTTCTCGGAACCTTCCGAGCTGGAGTGACATGGCTCTTTCTGCTGCTGATTTCCATTGGCCATATTCTATATTTCACAGATGGGAAAAGACGGGTTTACTGGCCCTGCATCCTCCCATATGAAGCTAACATGCACGGGGAATGCCGTTGTGGCGGTAATATGAGCATCATCAATCTTAACGAGCAGCAACCAACTGCAAAGGTTCTTTATTCAGGACAAAAACAGTAATACAATGCTTGCATGAATTAACTTCGGCAGATGATTGTTTAGCAGTTATGTAAGGCTGTGTTTCAAGGTTTGCCCATTGTATTTTCAGCTCGGGACTGAAGATCCTAATAGCCTTTGCCCAGTTGCTTCAACGGTGTCCACGGCATAAAGCTTATCACGCGAGATTCCGGACTACAGTGCTTACGGCCTGTCTAGAGTGCGAACGATGAGCATTATTAGCTACTGTTCGTGGCCGGAAACCCAATCACAGCCGAACCTTAACTCAGTGTAACGGATTGCCCCGCCGCCCATGAGCCGACGTACGGTCCCAATCACCCAATGAAGTCTATGGGATTTTTAAGGCACTGAGCCCCACAAGCTGGACATGATTAGCGACCTTCAATAACCTGCTATTCTTGATATCAATTACCGGCCGGTTGTCCTGCGTTGCATGAGGGAGTGGGTGACTCGGTTACTTAGAATGCCTGGAGCTACATGAGGCTCAATTAACCAAAATCTCGTATCTCACCAGTGTTTCCATTGCAGTATGTCACTGCAATACCAATACTGGAGATCTCAAAGCAGTGCGGCTTGCGTACAGACTCCAGCTGAGCATGAGCCTCAGCCGTCCCAACGGATGCTGACATTGCCCTGCATCAAGGTTTGGCAGCTTACCCAGCCGACGGCACTCATCCGGTTGAGCAAGCCTTATAGAGATGCGCTTAGGTGTACTGGGATCTTGATTGGATGAGCCCAGGAGCCTGGGTTGAACCTATTTTTGTAGTGCATTAGTCCTCGAGGAAGATTACGCTCGCTAGGCTGAGTGGCTTGCAAGCTTAGCGGTTCATCATGTGCTTGGGCGGAAGCTGACTGCAGCGGCGAGCTTTCTTAAGAAGTCACTCGATCCAGGAGACTAGCTGTAGAGCTGATCAATCACCCCCTTTGCCCTTCTGTGCACACAAAGTACATACTATCATATTTGTGACCTATGATCCGCAACATGAAGTCTCTTACGAGTATCGTTATCGCAGCGGCATTAGCGCTTTGTAAGTAACAAGCAGACCTTAAAGTGAGAACGGCAGCTTAACAATCGTTATTTAGTCGCCGGCAATTCCTCAGCATCCCCCACCTCGTACTGCAACGGCAAATCCAACAAGATCTGCTACACCTGGGCCGTCCCATCCTCAACAGCCTCATCCAGCTCCGGCAACTTGTTCATCAGTATTCAAGCCCCCGTAGAATACCAATGGGTTGGTCTGGGTACCGGCGATAAGATGAGTGGCTCTACCATGTTCGTCATCTACCAAGACGGCACAGGTAAAGTCACCTTAAACACGAGGATGGGTCATGGCCATGAGATGCCGGAGCATATTCGCATGCGCTCTGTGAAGCTGATTGAAGGCAGTGGTGTCGTGAACAAGACAAGGATAGCGAACATCCATTGTGTCGATCTCGGAAATATGCACTTCAAGGGGTCGAATCACTGGATCAGTGCTTGGAAGACTGGAAGTTCTTTGAATACTACTGACATTGATGCTGATATCGAGGAACATGACGGGCACAATAGCTTTACCGTTGACTTCTCTGAAGCTGTTGTAAGTTCCAATAGTAACCCATTCATTCACATGACGACTGCTACACCGAGTGGTGCAGCGACCAGTGGCGGTGAAGAAGGCAATACTAGCACTATCCACGGCATTATTATGTCCGTGGTTTTTCTACTGGGTTACCCGCTCGGATCACTGTTGATGCCTATAATCGGAAAGTGGTTCATACACGCTACGTGGCAGATGGTCGTCTTTATCGGCATGTGGGCTGGGTTTGTTGCTGGCAAGTTGGCTGCCGACAGTACCGGTGATGTGAGTAGTCAAGCCTATCTTTTGGAAGTATTGACTAACTCTTGGTCAGTGGTTCAACGCTCCACATGTCATTATCGGCACAGTCGTTTGCGGTTTGATGGCCATCCAGCCGATCTTGGGATGGCTTCATCACAGGAATTTCGTTAAGCATCAGCGACGATCAGGTATCAGCCATGCTCACGTCTGGTACGGGAGAGCTCTAATGATCCTTGGAGTTGTCAACGGCGGTCTCGGTCTGCAGCTTAGTGGTGCATCCATGAAGCTCATTATTGGTTATGGCGCAGTTGGTCTGGTGACATTCTTGATGTACACCGCTGGGTCTGTTCGCAAGATGCTGAGAGGATCGAAGAAGCATCAACATGAGCCTCTAAAGTACAATGGCTCTTATAGTGCGGTGGCCTTGATTTGACTAGTAGCTTTGGGTTCTATCTTCGCGTCTCATTCTCGATAACATTGCTAGTACAAGGCTGTTGCTCTTTCCTTCCAGCCGCCCTCAATACCAAAGCTTTTTGATCGTCTCAATGTGGATGAGCTGAGCATGTGATAGCTGGTTATCGTTCACGACAGGACGATCCCACTGCCCCAGCCACACTCAACTTGCTAAGTATTTTGTGGTGGGCGTAGGATTGGGGAAGCAGTAGGCGGATACGTTGAGCTGGACCACGAGAAACAGTTCAACGCGAGGACAGTCAACAACTAACGACCCGATAGTGGAGTGGTTCATAAGCTCAACGGTATATTGGTTTATATCTGTGCATGGCATAGGTCTACTGTATGCATATCATGTAGTTTGGGACTGCGTTCATAGTATCTGCCCGTTTTCAAAGAGATGAAGTTTACATCCCAAAGATGCCAGACCTCCTTTGTGCAGTTTCTTAGAACCACAAATCTAATATGCAGATCCTTCAGCTCAAGCTCATTGATGAAGATTGGACAAGTTTCAGATTTTATAACTATTCAATGGCTGTCACTTGTTTATCGCGGAAATTCGTTTACCCCCCCTGGTGGATGTGTTTCAATGTTTGTCCGACTATGATCACATCGGACATCCCTTCGTGGGGCACATCATGAGCCCTTATCAGATAAGCCAATCTTTGGAATATCCGGTCTCTAATTGGTCAAGTAACACTCTTGTCCAGTTTACATGACCTGCATCAAGCTTAGTCCCCCGAACACGGCGTCAAATGCCGAGCCCCGTCGGTCCAAGGCCTCCGGGCACCGGAAATCATGACCTTTCTGCGCCTTGAGAATCGTCGAATTGAGTGCCAAGCTGTGTATTAGATCCACTGCGGTCTTTATCTGCCGGTTGTTCAGATGATCCGTTCGTTTGTAGAAAAGGCGCGCCCTTGGTCTGAAGTTTACGCCCTGGCGCAACATGTTTTATCGTGTGCGGGGAAGCACATTCACTACCGATTTGACGGACCGACAAGGGTTTGATTTGTCCATTTGCGTGATGCTTAAGGCACCTTGATATCTGACGTATATCGTTCGCTTGGCCTGATATCGACTTCATTCATCTCAAGACAGTTCTCGAGATGGCTATACTCCCAATTGCGGCAGCTGTAGTCGCTGTCGTGCTCTTCATCAAGCACATCTTCCTCGATCCCCTCATCCTCAGCCCCCTCCGCCACGTCCCCGGCCCCAAATCCTTCGCCGCGACAAAATGGCGTCTTGCCTACGAAGATTGGAAAGGAACGCGAACTCGCACAATTTTTAAACTCCACCAACAATATGGACCAGTTGTGCGCATCGGTCCTCACGAGGTCTCTTTCAACAGCCTCTCAGCACTGCGAACCATCTACGGACCCGGAAGCCGATATGGCCGAACCACTTTCTATCGCATGTTTGATGTCTATGGCGAGCAGAATTTGTTCACGTTCCATTCTCCCAAGGAGCATGGTGATAGGAAGAAGCTGCTGTCGCACGCTTATTCCAAGTCGGTTGTTCTCAAGCCGCCGACCGCGAAAATGGTTGAGAGGAGGGTTCGTCAGTACCTGGATCTGATCGAAGCCGAGCCTGAGAACGTCAGCGAGATTTTCAGCACTCTACATTATTACTCACTTGACAACATAACGGCTTTTGTTTACGGAAAGTATGGCCAGACTGCAGCGATTCGAGGCTCAAAGATTCATCGGGAACTCATCGCAGATATTCTACATCCCTCTCGCCGAAAGCTTTCTTGGTCTATCGTGCATCTCAAGACTTTGACTCAATGGCTGTATCGCCAGTCAGGATTCATGGGACAGCTTGTCAAGCCGGTTCTTCCGATGCAGCAGCCTACTACATACACCGGTATCCGAGGATATGCTCTGCGGGCCTTTGAGGCTTTCCGAGCTGATGTAGAAAAGGTCACTCATTCAGAGGGTAAGTAGTATCTGTGGCTTCTATAAGCAGACAGCTGACAAAGGTGGCAGATGAGCATGTTTCGATTGTGGAAAATCTCTGGCAACATCATGAATCTCAGAAACCTGGTGGACTGCGTGATTTGCAGATGGCATCCGAATGTGCTGACCACTTCCTCGCTGGCATCGACACCACTAGTGACACCCTCATGTTCCTTGTTTGGGCACTCTCACTTCCAGGCAACGAGAAATATCAGGAAAAGCTACGAGAAGAAGCCATGGCCATCTCAGGCGATGGACTGAACCAATGGGGTAATCCAAGAGCTGAAGCAAGTGATCGATGCACATATATCAACGCCGTCATCAAGGAGACCTTACGGCTCTATGCTCCTTTGCCAAGCACCGAACCTCGCTCGATAGAGACCGATTCGGTCATTGATGGATATACCATTCCTGGTAACACAGTTGTCGGCATGTCGCCTTGGATCATGCACCGCAACGAGTCGGTATTCAAGGATCCCTTGGTCTTCAATCCTGATCGATGGCTTGGATCTGATGCAGCGGAGCTGAACAGATGGTTCTGGGGATTCTCAAGTGGAGGGCGGATGTGCGTTGGCCTGCAGTAAGTTGCCCTCGACTTCTCCGAATCCCAATGTCTAATATGATGCAGCCTTGCTATGGCCGAAATGACTACACTCACAGCCACCATGTACCGACAGTTCAGAACGACAATTGCTCCAGGGTTTGAGGATACTACGCCCGCTATTACAGCTCGCGTCGAGACATTCTATGACGATCGATTCCCCAAGGTTCAAGTTAGTCTTCTCTTCATTCTTGTTGATAGGCCGTATGACTGACTAGCGACAGGAATCTAAATGTCTGATCAAGTTTACGAAACTGAAGGATTGAGATGGATTTGGTCATTTGTGAGAGAGGTTCATTTTGTTTGAACAGCTGAAGAGATAGGAACTAAAAGAACCCAACATGATATCATGAATCTGTCTTTCGATTTCATGAATGCCGTACCCAATACATCTCTGTAACTGAGAATCTAATAATAGCCAACTGCATATTAAAGTAAAGCAATATCAAGTGCTAATCGATAAGATTACAGGCAGCTGAACGGATGACCCTGAATCTCATTTCCGCACCCCCACTAATGTCCAGAATGCAGGGGAGGTTGTTGGTCCCAGCGACGCCACATTCAATAGCTTCACAGAACTAAACGATTTGCCGACCAAGCTACGCTGTTTTCAAGTTCGAGAAAAGGAGGAATTCTGTGCCTAGCATGAAGGGAAGTTGTCAGAGGGAAACGGCGGATTGTTAGGTCAATTTTGAGTTTGGGGAATTTGGCTTAATTGCCATGTTTCCCCATTACCACGAGTATCTTGACGTCTTGTTTTCTCTTTTTGCAACATCCATACTGTCATTACCGTCACCATGAGATTTACCTGTTCAGTTCTTCAGCTTTTGGCGCTGTGCCAAATCACGGTAGCATCGCCATGCAAGCCTTCTTCTTCAACCGTCACTTCGGCGGCGTCAGCAAGCACAACTGAGACCAGCGAGACAGAGTCATCTACGGCCTTGATCTATGAAACTACAGCCACTACCGAGTTTGAGACATTGTCCGGCTCATCTACCATCACCACTACGGCCGCAACCTCGAGTGCCGAGGCTGAGACCACGATAACCACCACTGCCGCATCGGGACCTACCAATCTGATCATCAACCCTGGTTTTGAGGACTCAACCGTCGCGCCTTGGACCGTATACAACAACATCGGAACCTTGGTTATAGATGACGATTCAGGCTTTCCCCCATCAACCCAGGCAGGCCATTTCGGCGCTTCTGGAGAAAACCTCGCCAATATGGGCATCAGGCAAGAACTTGATTCATCTTTGATCGTCGCCGACAAAGAATACCAATTCTCTGTATACACCAAAGTTACCACCTCCGATTTTTGTATCTCGCAAACCATTGCATGCGGTGCAGGAACAGGTTGGGTGAACTCAGCGAATTGGGGTGCCGTGCAGGCGAATGGTTGGATATTGACAACAGTCACTTGTACCTGGAGTGAGGCTGGGCGAGCTGCTGGGATGAGTGTCCAGGTCGCGGGAGTGTGCAATGGCCTGACCTTTCTGGCCGATGATGCTATCTTTGTCGAGAGTAGTGCATCGGGTTAGTGAAACTATTTGATTCTTTGGGTCAATCCAATAGCTCAACAATAATAATTGATATCCATCTGCAATAAACAGCAGACTCGACCTTCCTCTCACTGCAGTGGAGATCCATGAGCATTGACGCTTCGCTTACTCCGTGCATGCTCCACAGAGCCAGGGGGGCATGTTGGTCCCAGACTCGAGTCAGCAGCGCCACTTTCGATAGTGTTACCATAAAATGATTATTGGCTGCACTTGGCCTACCGAGTCTCAGTATTAGCCGATTTGTTGCTTGAGCTAATCGAGCGCGACCCCTTATGCTTAATTACACTCTTTCCCCGGCTGTTCTCAACTGGTTCTTTGTTCTGTTTTGTCTTCTCTCTCCTGTCGTTATACACATCACCCCAGTCCGAAATCGTGGTTATGAGACTCACGTACCCATTAGTTCAGCTTTTGACGCTGTGCAATCTCGCTTCAGCCTCACCATGCAAGCCTTCTTCTCAAACCTCCAATTCTGTCACATCTGTCAGAGCCACCAGCTCTAGTGAGCCAGAGATGACCAGTACATACATATCGTCGACAATCTTAACAACGACAGAGTCTGCCCTCTTGACAACCTTCTCCTCTAGGAGTCCTTCCGTAGAGGCCCAGTCTGTCACGGCGACGGCTGTATCCGCATCAGCTTCTTCTGGAGAGACAGCATCATCGTCCATAGAATCTTCCGAGACGACAACTATCGCCGACAGCACCACGACATATGGGTCATTAGTCTCTGAAACCTTAGTCACAACTTCAGTTGTGACATCGACCATTGAGACCTCAACCGGCGAGATATCCACCACGACAACATCTGTTAAGCAACAGCCCACCAACTTAATCCGCAATCCAGGTTTTGAAGACCCTAGCTTCGCACCTTGGGAGGCACTAGTGGTAGCGAATCGCGGATGGTTATCCGTCCGCAGCGATACATCTCGCCCAGGATCACTCCAGTGTGGTGTTTTCGATTCTTCAATTCCGCCTGCAGGAGGGCTCGGACGCAGACTTATCCAACCCATAGTCTGGGCTGTCCGACAAGATATTGACCCTTCCAAGATCACCGCCGGCAAAGAGTATCGTTTTTCAATCTTTCAAAAGCTTACATCGTCTGGCAGTTGTGGTGCCCCGACCTTAGGGTGCGGTGGGGGAACAGAATCGACCGGTTCCGGGGGGTTCGGAGGACCCTTGAATGGATGGGCTTTAGGAGCAGTCAGCTGCATTTGGAATCAAGCCCTGCTTGATGCTAGACCCTTCGTTTTTGTGAATATTATGTGTCACTCTGTCACTTTCTCTCTTGACGATGCTGTCTTGATAGAGAGAGAGGCATCGCAGTATTGATTTGCATGCCTGGAACTTGCACATATCTTATTCAACACCACAACAACAAAGCGTCGATGAAAACCAGTTTCAGTTTGACTTCAACTAGTACTCCAGGGAATTTAACATTGCTTCACCGCATGACACCTTGCCCTGAATGGTCAATCAGATACTTGAAAATATTAACCGCAACTGAAGGCTAAACCAAATGAGTTAATATACTGAACTATTACCCGCCAGAGAACAAAATATTGAGCAGAACAGTATGTCGCTCGTTAAAAGCACGCTCGATCAGTTAGGCCCCTAATTAACAGCAACAGAATACCCAGGCGCATTGCTGGAATAGTCGAAAACCGTTTCAATGAGAATGCACAGACGGTTTCAAGTCACGAACTGGGGATAATTACAAGCAGCGAGCTGGTCACAAGCCCTGATGCACTTCTACATCACGCTATGTTGGTGGTACCCAAGATCTTCGTAACCATGAAATGCCCAGTTGCATCTGAGTTCATATTCGGTTCCGTTGTCTGCAAAGTAGGAGTTGTCGAGATCAGCACGTTGAGGTGCAGGGGACACGGGAACTTCAGATGTGTTCATGGCAGCAGTTGTAGTAGCAACTGTAGTATGAAGATCTTGGCTGGTGGTGGTGAAGAGTGTGGTGGTGTCAGACTCGATAACGGCTGAAGTCTCGGACACAGGGGATGTGGCCGCAGTAGTCTCAGTCGCATCTTGTACGCAAGTTTTGGCCGTAGCCACTGACTCAACATTGCTTTCAATAGTATTAGTGGCCTCACTTGAAGTGGCCCATGATGAACGACAGCATGGCCCAGCGTTGGCGCCCACGAAGAGAACGATTGCAAACTTGGTTTTAAACGCATCAAAGACAATGTCAATGGAAACTTGAAGATCCTCGTCGCCACCGGCGCCGGCGCCAACGTAGACAACTATCCTTGGTGCTCTCACCTGGGATAGTCCTGATGTCCTCCCCACCCACTCCTACGATGTCGCC
Organism: Fusarium miscanthi; assembly: GCA_014898875.1. Classification (NCBI taxonomy): domain Eukaryota; kingdom Fungi; phylum Ascomycota; class Sordariomycetes; order Hypocreales; family Nectriaceae; genus Fusarium; species Fusarium miscanthi. The sequence continues at coordinate 26,002 of JAAVUA010000335.1, forward strand.
GTCCTTGCAACCTCCAGACTTCGGCCATTCTTTGGTAAGGCAAAGAAGGCTGGCAGAACCTAATCTCGCAAGAGTGGGTGTTCGCTATACCGACGCCGAGAACAACAACTGCAACGGAAAAAGCCTAATTCCCGCAAGCACAAGAGATGGCAATATTAAGAAGTAGGCAGCGAATATTGATACAGCGGGAATCCCCTGATTCTACTGGTAGATCCTCCCAATTCAGTGCCTCGCCAAGGCTGGGACTATGAGGTTGATATCAACGATGCCAACTGGGATGTCTTGAAGGCTGGGTCTACTTTTGAATTCAGCCCTTATTTACTGTAAAGAATTAGTGTCTGAGTCATTCTGAGTATGGCTTCAAAAAGATGTATGTTTCTCTTCTCCAGAGGTTCGATGATATTGTAAAGACTGTGAGACAAACTTAGATATACATTTATCACTTTGGCATTCTGCAGCTAAGCAGGTAATTGCCTCTCAAAATTAAACTTTGTTGTGCCAACATAGGTGATTGTGAACAGGCGCACTAATGGCCAACATACATGCACAAGGTAGTGAACCACCTTGGCCTTTCGCCAAACTGAAATGAAGGCCACTCTTTGGTTCCCTCCCTCAGCTCTGAGAATCGCCCATTTAGTGAAACAACCAAGCGAAGCTGATGTCCCATGCCTCCACAATGCTAGAAAAGGCATTCGAATGACATGCTCTTCCAAACAATGCTTTCAAAGGCCGAAGTCTTTTGGTAATTCCCTAAGTCTCCCACCGCGTATCAATCTGATCCCAACGGGACAGCAACACGGTTTCATGAGCTCACTGCATCTCTGGGATGACCGAGGAATTGATTTGCTGTCAATCACTGCGTTCAGGGAACTATCCCAGCCACTTCTTTGCTCCAGAGCCTGAGAATAGACCGATAGTGTACTATCACACTCACAATGCAAAGATTCTTGAAGCGATTTATATAAACCGTGGCCCATCTCAGAAGTACCGTTTTTGGAACAAGTTCTCAGTTCAGTGGTGTTTTGGTGCTCCCGCGACATTGATAGAGCAGATTCAAGAGAGTTTGCCGTAGTTGATATGTACCTACTAGAAACCCAGCAAACATTGGGGATTTCGGCTAAAGGGGCATTATACTCAAGCTTGACCTTTGGTCTGCCCCATCCATTAATTAAGACAATTAAAAAGAAGATAAATATTTGAGTCGTGTGACTTTGTGATTGGAGCAATCGGCTATCTGTTGTCGCCTGATTGTCAGCCCTGGGCTTACCATGAGTGCCCGATGTGCGGGGAACCGTGGCATTACCTCTCGCAGGGTCATGTCAAAGAAGCAGAGTGTATCCGAAGTATGAGCTAGGTTTTCTAGCATTTGCGGATCATTTGAGTCATAAGTAAATTAGCAATCCTTATGTAAAGGTCTCCTATCTTTAGTATAGTTCTGGAAGGGCAGTTCTTGGGCAAGGTTCCTCGACATGCGCAATGTACGCAGACAAGTCACCAGACTCATGATCATACTATTATTAACATCCGCTTATGCAGCTTTCATCTTTTGGACCAGTTTCTTTCACCGTATACATTCTCAGCTTGGAAATAGTGTGATCCCTGGTAGTCATAAAAGTTTTAAGCATTCTGATTACACTACAATTTATAAAACAACAAGGTATTCTGTCCGAGAAAACGCCTCGCTTGATAAAGCTTTTGCCCTAGATATTACACCTTCGAAATGTACTCATGGCACCGAATACCACTATCGGAAAGCCTCCTCCAAAACTTCAGGGCCCACAGACCGCAAAAGCATGTCCAGCGTAGCCTGCCATGAAGGTTCCATGAATTTCGACATGATCGTCACCCGCTTTGCCGCATTGTCGACACCCTCCTTCTCCTTAAGAACATCCGCTCTCTCAGCATCAAGCTGTCCAAGTCTCTTAGTAACAAGTGCAATCTCATGATCGGTCTTGTGTATTCCGGCGATGCTCTTGTCGAGCTGGCTTTTGACGATTACGTATACCTCCTTGTGCTCGAGAATAGTCTGTTTCCGCTTGTTGATGAAGGTGCGTAGCTCAGCATCCCCGGGGTTCTTCTGGTAAACTTCTTCAAGACCTCTGAGCGTTGTGTTCTCGTTGGCTGTGGATTTCTCAACGTCTTTGAGGGCGTCTTCGGCTTTCTTTTGGTCGTTTGTGTACTCATTCTTTTTATGGAAAAGGCTGCTCTGAACTGCAGAGAGCCTGCGTTGCTCGTCGCTGATATCGGCCAATAGTTCTTGAAACTTATGCACAACTGGCGTTATGGCATCGGAAGCATTTCTCAAGCTATCTTTGAACTCGTTTCCAGAGGGCTACAGGTGGTTAGATTATGGTAGAAAAGGTGACAAGGGAAAGTTCTCACCAAAAGTGCGTCCCAATTGATTGCTCTAAGCATTTGAGACTGATGCGGGAGAGCATTGGATGTCCTTTGTCTCTTTGCTCCAGATCGTGAGGCGTTCGCTGGGATATTATTCGCATACTGTGCTGTTGGTGATGATTCAGCTGGGCGCTTGTTACCCCGAGATGGAGCCAGGTGATGAGGCGTCGATTGTCCATTGCTCGTCAATTGGTTGTTAACTCCTCGAGGAGCCACAGAGTTAGACGCCGACGACCAGTTGCCTGATTGCTGCTGAGGAGTCTGAGAGGTAGCAATAGTGCGGGGCGACACCAATGGCTGAGAGCTGGCTTGTGTGCGGGGAGTTGCGGAACTCTGAGTATTTGAAACGGCAGCGGAAACCGGTGGTCGCTGGGGTTTCATTAGCGGGTGAGGTGTCGCATAATTCTGCATTGTGTTTGCAGGAGACGCAGTTGGTGTAGGTTGCTGAGGAGGGCGCATATCGTGCTGAGAAGTTGCAGGTTTAGGCATCAGTACTTGAGAAGTTGGTGTTTGTTGTTTCGAACCCGGCGGACTCTTGACAACGAGAGTTGCAGACGTGTATTCTGCCGAGGCGCTGCTTTGGCGAACAGAGCTTGTAGGTGTATCCGATGCTAAGCGAGATGGCTGTTGGATACTGCGCCGCGGACGGCTTGAGGTTCCTGATGCAGAGTTGGGAGTTGAGGTTCCGTAATCAGGTCCAGATGGACCGCTGGGCTGTACAGGCTCTGGACTGTCGTTGATCATGAAGCCATCACCACCTGGATCCACCACTGTTTCCTCATCTGTCTGGTCGTCTTCGATCTCGACGATTTCTCTGGCTGGTGAGCGGCGTCTTTCTCGAGGCAGACTCTGTCTCTTTGGGCTCTGCTTCTTTGGCGCAGCCCAGTCGAGGTCGTTCTCATCCTCCTGCTCCTCCACCTCCTCCTCTTCCTCATCATGTTCCTTGGCGTCACCATCTTGCAGTTGCCCCGATTCATCGTGTTGTTCTTCATTCTCCTCCTCGTCCTCGTCAACTTCATCCTCGTCTTCGTCGGTATCCTCTTCGACCTGATCCTCGGGCAAACCCAGAGCTACAATTTCATCAACAGGCTCAGAGTCAGCCTCAGTCGCGTCACTGTCGCCAATCTCATCGTCGCTCTGGTCGTTCACTGTTGCAGACTCATTTGGATTTGTATGCTTGGTATCAATCCCCATACCACGAAGCCATTTCCGGACTTTGAGAATATCAGATTTGCGTAGTTGGGGATACTTTGTGCGTGGGTGATGGTTAGCATGACCTCTCAGTCTGCGTCGCACTTCTTCAATATCAACTTTGTTGGACACCACGAGCGACACCAGCGCAGAGAGACCCTCGATGAGTCGAATTCCCCACATGTCAGGAACAAAGCCTTTGCACAGTTCATTTGGCCACATGCCGCTGAACTGATGAATGCGCGACGCTGCGTGATAAGCACGATGAGACGGATAGTCTGGTGACGATTGATCCTTTACGCCCGACCGCGGCCTACCGCGCTGGCGCGTCGATGACTTCTTTGGCGTCATAGAAAATGATAAAAAAATATGATCAAGTTGATGACTGTTATGAGTCTGCGTGAGACTGGATGTGCTCAAGATGAGCTGATGTGATTGATTATTGAAAGGGTGGTGATGTGTTTGTGACCCATGAGGTAAACGGTAAACACGGTCCAACTTCGTCACGTGTTTTGGCGTGGTACCCGAATGGCTGAGCAAAGGAAGGGGGCGGAAAAATAAATTCCAGCTCCGGCGTATTACAACAGGCAAACTCAGCCAGACTTTGGACGCCATCTTGTTTCATCTCCGAGCGAATGCACAAGGGGAAATTGAAAAGAGGCATGCTGCTTACCGAATCTTACCAAATCAGAGGATATTAGACTCGATGATGCCCGTTTGGCTGCGGGTGCTTGTGCGATGAATGGTGAAGCATTGATTCATCCAGTCGCCAAGCATTGGCGTGTAAGACAGGAAAATCTCACCAGGGATGACTTGAAATCCTGATTTATCTAGTTTTGGGAGTCCCGAATACGACTTGGCCTGTTTATCAGCGGAAAGATACGGCTCGCAAGATATTTTTATCCTGATTTTCAGGTCCCACATATCCCACCTAAACCATCAAACCTGTCTGGCCTTTGTTTGAAAGACTAAAGAACGAATGCCAGACGGTCAGTCCCATTCTGCTGCTTTTTACACAACATTTTCTTATTTCTTTTAATTTATTAAAAGTAAGCACCATCTCTTTCCTCACAAATCACACAGCCACTTTTACTATATGCGGCCTGTCTCATATTCATCTTCTTTAGCTATGAAACGAAAAGGATATTATAGTAGAAATAATATGCAGCTCATCTTAATGTGCTTGTCTCATAGAGTGAAGGTAATCTTCCTGATTCAGACCTCGGCAGCTTAACCCAAGAACTCTACATTCTGCTTTCCCAATAGAGTCTCTAACTTTTAATAATATACTGTCAGACTGTATTGATTATTTAAGACGTGGCTGAAGCCAGCCTGCGAATTTACTATATAACAGAGAGATATAATATTTACTATCTAGTATAGCAGCGTGTTAAATACAGCATTAATATATATACTCTATTAAAACTCTTTAATAGTAGTATTTACTTATATTAAGTATTTATCATAAAAGCTTTTACTGGAGTTTTATTTTAAGCAAGGTAGGCGATATATAACAATAAGACAGGTGTAAGAGTCCATGTAAAAACTTACCTACTTAACAGAATAAATAAGTCTTCAGCATTAAGGTATTTAGGTCTTTCACAAGCGGTGCAAGGAATCTCAAGTCACAAAGACATCCAAAGGCTACCGAACCTATGCTTCTGTAGGAATGCTATACTAAGAGGGGATCTTCTACGTGTTCCTACTGTGATTTTTCGTGCCCACTCTTGCGCTTTCAAAGCACAGTAATTAATTAAACAAGAGACCTAAACGTCCCCTTATTATGATTATACTCTTGCGCTAGGTTATTCCAAGAGTCGTTTAGGCCTATGATGAAAGTACTCGGTTGGCGGGGAACTGAGAGCCAGTCATTCGCCGTGACTCAAGTTGTGATTGACCTTTCAAGGCCTTTCATGTGCAAACTCGAGTATAATAGTTACCCTTTGAACTGGTTCTGAAGCGCGGATTTCAATATCAGCCATGCTGATCGTAACTGGGTTGTCCCATTGGCACATGTTCAGCTACTGGTAGATAATGTTTCGCATCAAATACAACCGCGATGACCACTCTCTTCTTCTTCGTTGTCGGATTATGACCTGAAAAGTAATTACACACCACAAAGCTGTATTGTCCCGCTGCTTTGAAATACATCGAGGAACCACCGAAGCCCTCCCACCGCAAACTTGACACGTCTCACCAAACAGGGCCACCCTGTACCACTGGCTTTAGCGAGCATTAGCAATTGACCGACGCGAACGCCGAACAAAACTGCACCTTTCCATACGCATAATTTCCAGTCAGCATTACTTTACTGTTGCCTAAATCAGACCCCCCCATGTTCTTGGTCGCTCCGCCTGCGACGCCGAACATCAATTAAGAGCCACGCCCGGTTAGCTCAATCGGTAGAGCGTGAGACTCTTACGAGTACGCGATCTCAAGGTTGCGGGTTCGACCCCCGCATCGGGCTGTTCCTATATTACGATTGCGAGCGTTTGCGAGGCTTTCTTTTTTTCGTCTTTGCGTCAATAACCTTGTGTTCAGTTTGGGCTTTGTTAGCTGTGTAGCATCATACTGGGAGCGGATTAGGTATATCGTCAGTGTACTCCATATGCTCGTATAATATGGAACCAACGGACAAGTTGTGAATGGAAAGTCTGATTATTTTACAGCCATCAGACGATGCCGAGATAGGCAATTATATACAGAGGAAACCTCAGCTGTGAACTAGGTTACTCGCTATGATGAAATGTGTCTAAAAATGCTGCTTTGCTCAGCTCTTCGCCTCTGCTCCTTTGAACCATTGAACTTGACTGTCTCCCGGAAATGGGTCAAAATTAGTCTGAAATACCCAGCTGAACGTCATCTACCCACGCCACATTCCCGTTACCGCACTTCGCCCTGATAACAACCCGAATAGGATTGCTACTATCCAAAGCAGTCTGTGTCAAGTAAAAGTCGGTCGAAAGAGGGGTAAAGCTACTGGAGATCTGAGAACCAACAACACTAATCCTCTCTCCAAACGAATCAGTGAGGTCGTTGTTGTCAATGAACGCCTCGAAAGCAGTGCAAGAAGATCCAGAGCTGACCTTTGCGTAGAGAAAGAGATTGTAGGGCTGGTTTGCGACGAGGGCTGACTTGCTGAGGACTTGGAAGGTGTTTGACCATTCGCTAGCCTGGGAGCCCATGCTAAGAGCATAAGAGCCAGCATGGACTGTTGAAGATTCGATGTTGGCGTAGGCGCCGATGCCAAAGTTGGACCATGGGGCAATGCTACCACTCTCAAAGTCACCGTTGATGAGAAGTGTAGGTGCTTCAACGGGTGCAGTTGAGGTAGTGGAGGCAGCTTCCGTGGTAGAAGTGAAGGCAGAAGTCTCGGTAGTGGAAACCTCCACAGTTGAGGTTGACTCAGCTGCACTGGATGTCGCTGTCTCACTCTCAGTGATAGTGATGTCCGTGACGTAGCCCGACGCAGTTGAGGTCACGTCAGTGGTGAAAGTGGCGTCGCTAGCAGTGGCAGTCTCGGTCTCGGTCTCAGAAGAGAAGGTTGTTGTAGCCTGGATCTCAGTGGTGGAAGAAATTGGCTTGCAGGGGCTAGCTTCAGACCCAATGAGGATGGAGAGAGCCGCGAACGCAGCGAAAAGTCTTTGCGATGCCATCTTATAATGAGTGAATAAAATAGTCGCTGTAACGAACGTGATGATCCAAAAGGGAAATGAATGAGAAAGTGCAGGAAAAGGTCCAGGACTGACAGAAAACGGTTTCGCAGTGCTAAAGTATTCAGTGTCGCTTATGGGGCATATTAAATTACATGAGCGCTAATGTCTGTTGAAAATCGATAGTTTGCTGATGAATGTTGACAATTGGTTGCGCCAAGCCAATAGACCACTCTCGATATGGTATAGTGATTACCGTGTGCTTCAGCTCACGCTTGGTTTCTTATCTTATCTGGTCAAAAAGGAGCACTTTGGTGTAGGATTATTGCCATGACAAATCCGCTCCAAGTTTGAGACCCATTGGCCGACGGCTGACGACTGAGAGGTCACGCGCGTCAAGCGCTCTTCATCGATTCAATCACTCCTTAGAAACAATACTTGAGCAACGACAAGGTAGGTTTCGGTTTCATCTTCATGTCATCTCATTTCATAAGCTTTTCACGCCTGCATATCCTACGAACTACCAGCTCTCAGAATCATTGAGTAGTGAGGAATGCCGAGAATCGATACAACGCGAATATCCTTGAAGCCTGCAGCCACATACAATGGCCGACCTGCTTCAGTGGCTACCAAATAGCAATCTTTTCCTTCCGCAGCTGCGTGGTCAAGACCCCACTGCAACAGCATCTTGCCGATGCCGCGTCTCTGATTACCTGGGCTGACACCGATATAGTCGAGATCTAGACGGTTCGTCAGCATAGTAGAGGAAATTGAAGGGGAAACGTACGCCAAACACCAGCGATTCCTTTTTCTCCAAAAGTATCAACAGCATCTTGATTTACAGTCTTCTTCATCTCATTGTAGGCCTCCTTATCGAGCGCTGTGCATTGTATCTCCTTGCTGGGCCCAGAGTCACCGCCAGTAGCAGGGGGGGCATCCCAAAGCGAGAAGCCGACTACTTGTTCGCCTGGCCCTTTCTCGTCATCAACTGCCACTACAAGGTGAGACTCTGATGATGCTAGACTTGATGCTTTGCGTGCAAAGCGCCAGTCATACGCTGCCTCGCCATCAGGGAGGTCCGTCGGTTGTAGATGAGGGGGAAATAGGCGACGTGACAGAGCATCAGTGTTTGGGTGGAAAGCCGAAGTTGCGATACGAGCTATGGCAGAAAGATGCTCTTCCGAGGCTTCAATTAAGCGGACTGTCATGATTCGGGTGTAATATGAAGTTGATATGTTCTGTGATGAATGTGCAGTGAAAAGGAGGTAAAGCCAGAAATGGCGGAGTAGAGATCCACTAAAGTTGCGCCCTAGATGACATGACATTAGCGCCCTTTTCGCCCCATGACGATTGTTCTGCTGCCGCCGAATGGTGTAGAATCACAAAGGGTTCTATAAATATTTGCGTATACTTTTGTCGATATCTCGTCGCAGAAATTGTCCCTTATAAACATGTGTGGCGGTTGTGCATTTGGGCCTGAAATCTACAATGCATCAGGGCTCAAAGCCAAACGTGGAGTAAGGAACCTTGCTAGATCCCACTGAATGAGGTTATGCATCTTTTTGTTCCGCGGAACCAATTCATTATAAATTGCAAGTTTGTATGAGTATTAATACATATATCTACTAGTAGCGCTATACCATATATTTCGGCTTTCTCTCAGATTTCTTCCCGCCCTTGAATGCCGATATGCTCGTCTGGGTCCCATACATTGTGATACTGGTAGGTACTTTCGGTCCAGTACCAACACCTCCATGACCGTCAAAGGCAGCCAAGGTTGATCCTGTAAGCCCCTCGCTTCCCTGGTCCTGGAGACAGATTGTGCTATCCCCATGATGAAATCGAGGGAACCAGTTCTTTATGCTAACTAACAACGGTTTGAAAGTCGGAAGGCAAGCACAGGTTATTCCAGACGCGATCTCTGCCATGGACCATGAAGCTGCTGAGACGTTCCACCATGTCATATCTGCAACGGGGTCAAGCCACTGCATGCGGAGGATGGCAATTGCTAGAGTACTAGTAGACACATTAGTAAAGAATATGAAGCCCTAAATGCGTGACTTACAGTGATCCTAGGCCGAAAATGCCAGTGAGATATATCTTCTGGGATCGTGGGAGCTGGAGTTTCCAGACAATGGGTAGGGGCATGACGATGATTGCGAAGTCAGTGACGATGTGCACGATCCCACTGATGTACCACATAGTAGGCTGGGAAAGGACGCAGTGTCCCTTGACACGCGGATCCCAGAAAGATTGGAGCGGTGTGCAAAAGAAAAATACTCCGATGCCTTGGTAGATACCCCAGATGATGATGAAACCGAGTGCGCCCAAGTATACCCATCTCGTGTTGGAGACAGACATGAGTCGATAATAGTGAATGAGAAACGTCAACTTGATGGTGAAGAGCGCGTAGGTGTAGAAGAAGATCGATATCCAGAAGCACTGCAGACAAAATGTAAGAGTAGTCTAGATATAGGCAGATGTCTGGCCCACTTACTCGCAAGTATAGTATTATCTGTTGAGGGGATAATGTATAGATATGTCGGCCCAACCCGTAATATGTCACTGCGATCGTAGTTTAGCTATTGTCATCGATATAGAGAAGAGAGGCATACTGGCGACGATTGACGATCCACACCCTAAAATACAAGCCTAATTAAATGGTGTCAGAGATTCTTCACTTCGAGAGATCTTGGCTTGACTTACCAGGGCGACCGCGGCGGTCACATCGTCGAGCCCAAGCATCTTCCTCTCCCGCCGACACCAAAGTCGTAGCCCAATCATGACAGTTGACAGGGCCATCATAGAAACCGATACTCCAATCGCGACTCCAGATCTACTCTCGCCGGCCTTTACTGCCATCTCTTCGGCAGTCGTATTCATGGTGTTGTGGGTATCGACGCAGGGGCCGAGGTGACGATGAACGAACCAACGTACGTTGGATCCAGGACCAGGGAACGGGGTAATCGTCCTGATATTCCTCCGATCGATGGGAAGATCATAGATCCGTCATTCCCATGTATTGCCGCCTTCATGTCTGTGCTGACCAGGTTAAGTTTAGTGGTAGCAGGCACTGGAATGTGGCTATCCCAGCTTCGTGGATGAATTCGGATTTAAGCAGCGCCCACATCTGACAGACCTATCAGGCAGTCAGTTCAAGCGCCTCATGGCTGATTAGATCGCACTGGACCAGCAGCCTTGTCCAAACACAGTTGAATGATCTCGTCATCAGGGAATTACAGACGTTGCAATGGGAATAAACTCAGCCAACATTGTTCCAGAAAGCTTGTTCAGATTCCGATTACTGAGTCTAGGTTATTCTAAATCCATCGGAATGGTGCTTCAATACTCAGTAGCCGCAGGCGCATCATCTAGCTTCGCAACAATCGCGACATCGATATCAATGTCCTCGGGCGGTACTGACCACTAGGTCAAGCCATGGTCTCAAGAGTAAGCCCTACACGCAAAGGCTTATTTGGCCGCCGATGTTCGGTTCTATATCATATCTCCGAGATCTTGTGAAGCAGCTGCTTGATGAAAAATTGGTTTCCTTTACGCCTCTATATCTGAGACAGATTGCAAGATCCCGAGAAGAAAGAATCACGAAGCGGCTTTCGTCATCTGGATTAGGAACTGTATATTCCGACTGCTCAAAGTGCAGTGAATCAGAAAGGCCTGCAGCGGTAAATGCTTGACAATCAAGTGAGGAGCGCGACGTAAAGTAAAGGTCAGCTCGCAAGCTACGTAAGCCCCATTGACAATGGCCGACGCGAAGGTTTGTACATCGAAGCAACTTTATGAGCTGATAGAAAGAATTAAAAATACCAAGGGATTTTTATTGCTTACACGACTTCTATCTCAAGTGTCTTATGGTCAGATATATGCCGAGAATCTTAGTGTCAGCGTCTGAACCTATCTCCACCAGAGTTTCGCAACATTTACTACAGCCTTGAGATGAAGAAAATGTCTCATCAAACCATGAGTTCAATTTGAAAGCAAATGAAGATTTAATGATCAGGAGTCTGGCCCCATCGACTGTGCATCGCACATGATACTGCCTGGAGTGCCCCCGAATGATCTATTCGACCCGGAACGCTTTATCAGCAAGACATTGTTCGCATATGTGTTCTTGGGTTGATCAAGACTGAGCTTGAATACTGCATCCTAGCGGTAAGATCTTTTGATTCACTAGAGGGCGAAGGTCTTGTGCTGTAATCCTCTGTCAGCCAAACACGACCAACATGTGATGGCTGCGTGAAGACAAGTTATGTCCGTCACCTGTGCATCTTTGCAGCTACCTGAACAACCACTATCACATCACACCGCTGGTCCATAACAGCAGTAGCGTATGTTGTCTTACATTCAGCTGCGCCTGAATCAATATATGATCCAAATGCAGAAGCCAAGTCGAGAATCCTAACGCGTTACAAAAACTCTTACTAATACGGTGAAAGCGTAACATGCATAGCATCGTCACTGCCTGTGTAGCTTATACTGAGTTTTCTATTCTCGTAGTGTATCGAACCTTGTATTAATACCTGGGGTCCTGCACGACCTGAGACATGGTGACGAGCTGAATACGATGTGTGAGATTTACCCCTCACTTATACCACTTACAGCACATTCTGCATTCTGCATATGGAACTATCGTAATACCTGCGGGATGGAATTTGATAGTAACGGCAGAGCTGTCGGGCCGTGCCGAGTTTTGATAGCGGTATCTCCTTATAAGAAAGGTGAGGTCCTCGCCTTTGACCTTGAACCCTGGCTGGGTTGTGATGGCTAAGAGAACGTTCATAAACAAGAACAGCGATAAAGAGACCTTGAAATTTTGGTATCAACTTTAGCATAATGGCCTACTCAACCTCAAACTCAGACGTCTTCGATGTCGTCGTTATTGGCGGAGGCCCAGTCGGTCTCGCCGCAGGATACGAAGTCGCCAAAGCTGGAAGCAAAGTGATGATCCTTGAGCAGAATAACTTCTTCAATCAAGCCGGCAGTTCAGGTGATCTAGCCCGCATGTTTCGCACCATGTAAGCCTCGCCCAGATCCAACCATCTTCGCACGACTGATTGAATAGGTACACCGAAGAGTTCATGGCCAAGCTTGCGATTGAGGCTATGAAGCATTGGGATGCTCTTGAGAAAGATGCTGGAGTGTCGCTTCGCTGGATGGGAGGTCTTTTGAACTTCGGTGATAAGGACATGGGCGGTGATACTCCAGAAGGTAAGATATTGTTGTGGATTTGAGAAGCAATACTAACGGTGGTAGGATCACTGCTGGGACCCAAGGCCAACTTGGATAAGTTTGGAATGTCCTACAAGGAGCGTATGTATACTCACTCTCATTCTTTTTCCCTCCTCTAACCAACATTAGTTACTGCCGAACAGATCGAGGAACAGTATCCCTTTAAGAACCTTGACCGCAAGTGGATCGGTCTCTTTGCTCCAGATAACGGAGTCATCAACGTACAGCTCCTTCTCCGGACCTTGTACGGCCTAGCAAAGGACTATGGGGCTCAGGCGAAGCAGCACACGCAAGTCAAGCAGCTCCGTCCTCTAGACAGTGACAAATCAATCTGGGAAGTCCACGCGATAGTTCACGATAAAGAGGTCAAGTATTTGACGAAGAAGATCATCATTACCAGTGGAGCTTACGTCAATCATGTCCTTAAACCGAGCTTTAACATTGGTCTGAGGCTGGATATTTGGGAAATGGTTGCTACCTACTTCAACACCAATCCCGGACCAAACGGCACTATCTTCCCTAGTAAGTGAATCTTCATGCTATAATACAGATAACTAACAGCAGGTGAGGCATGTGGTTCCAGTTCGGGCCATCGGTGAACGAAAGGTCCCAACTCTTCTACGGCTTCCCAGCCTTACCATGGGGTCCACCGAATGTTGTAAGAATTGCAGTAGACGCTGCTACTCGGACAATTGACGACCCAAGTCAACGCCAGGCCAATGTTTTTGATCCGAGAGACATTCAAGACACTCAAGATTTCGTAAGAGACCATGTCGTTGGCGTTGACGCTACCGTTCCGGCCTCGACTGTTAGTTGTCTCCAGACCAATGTTTTCGGTAAGACCACCGCACCATTGCCTATATGTACACTCTAATAGAGATAGACAACATGTTTGTGCTGGACTTCTTGCCAGAGAAGTATCTCCGAGGCGGTGCAGAGAAGAGTATTGCTGTCTTCACCGCTGGATGGGCTATGAAGTTTGTGCCAACTCTTGGTAAAGCGCTGGCTGAGATGGCGTTGACTGGGAAGTCCGAGTACAAGCTGGATGAGTTCTCCATCACTCGTCCTGCTCCGGAAGGAAAGGAGATTATCGTCGAGGATCCTGTGTCTATCAATACGTCTGCAAAGAAAGAGGCAACTCTTTCCCTGTCTCGTAGCGATTGCACGCAGTCCGAGGGGTCTTCATGCCGCTCTAAGTGAGCAATTACTTAGCATGCTTCAGCAGACTCGTATAACTAGTTCGTTAATACGAGAAAGCTACTCAGAATAGTACTGTTTTTGACAAGCCCGATTCTTCGGGTTACTCGTCCGAAGTCTCTCGCTCAATGACCCATTTCGTAGCTGCATTGGGAATAGCACAAACTTCAGACGAAGGCGACTGAATTGCCAAAGGCCCGATTGGCCATAGTCCACAAAGGGCCCAGTCCGCTTCGGAGGGGTTCATGCGGGGTAATTTTGGTGTAGCAAGTGAGCTCTTTTCGATATCGGACTTGATGACCGAGAACTTTAGTCTCCCTCTTAAAATAATTTTCATTTTTACGGCTTGAAGCCATCTTGTATCTTGGAAAACTCAATCAAAATCTCAAAATGGGCGGCAACAACAACAACACAGTGGGTGCTTACTACGCACCAAAGGGCGGCCTGCCCCCACAGACCCAGATCCTCACCGACCGGGCTATGTTCACCGAGTCTTACGCCGTCATCCCCAAAGGCTGCTTCAGCGACATCGTCACCAGCTTTCTTCCATTCTGGGAGCAAACACGACTATGGGTTATTGCTCGCCCACTTTCGGGCTTCGCCGAGACATTCTCTCAGTACATCATGGAGGTTCAACCAGGCGGTGGCAGTGACCGTGCCGAGATGGATGACACTGCTGAGGGTATCTTGTTCGTTGTCGAGGGTGAAATCACCGTCACACTAGCTGGTGAACCTCATACTCTCTCAGCGGGAGGTTATGCTTTCCTCCCTCCCAAGAGCGGCTGGACGCTCCGCAACAACTCTAGCGAACCAGCTCGTTTCCACTGGGTCCGCAAAGCCTACGAATCTGTCCCTGGTCTTGATGCACCAGAGGCCTTCTTCGCCAATGAGAAGGATATTGAGCCGAGAGAAATGCCCGACACAAATGGAGCGTGGGCGACAACGCGATTCGTTGATCCTACTGATGTGCGACACGACATGCACGTGAACATCGTCACTTTCCAGCCCGGTGGAATCATCCCCTTCGCTGAGACACATGTCATGGAGCACGGACTTTACGTTCTTGAGGGAAAGGCTGTTTACCGACTGAATCAGGATTGGGTCGAGGTTGAGGCTGGTGATTCCATGTGGT
>JAAVUA010000336.1:0-82333 GCA_014898875.1 Fusarium miscanthi
GGGCATCGGCGCGCAGAGGCGGGTAAGTCTCTTTGACCTCCTCGAGGGCCGACTTCCAGAAGCCGAGCTGACCGACGGTGCAGACGGTGATGACTGGGAAGGTAGGCATGATGTTCTGGTGAGTCACTATGTGTCAGCAGGGTTAGGTTTGTGTGATGATGGGAGTTGGTACTTCTGATCGTGGATGGTGGTTGACTAGGAGATTGAGTTTGGCTATCGTTGTTGTCGATGTTGTCGATGTTGGTGTTGGTACAAAGTCCTTTGGATGAAGAGAAGAAAGAAATAAGAGACATGTCTAGTCTCAAACTTGTTCATTTCCTTGTTCAAGGTCTCTTGTTCCAGTGTCATTACCCATAGCAGTGCCAGTGGTAGACGAGAGGCTTTTTGAATCCGTGACAGTGTCAAGGTCCCCAGTAGAATACTAATAAGACACAAAAGAACACAAACTGTCACTGCCCGAACAGCTAAACTGATCACGCTACACTCAACGGCCTTGAGTCATGCTTCACCTTGACAAGCTCCCCTGAGGCTCTCCGACAAGAACACATGGTTCACTCGCATACTACCAGTTCGTTGTATTATTTCCTTTCACTTAGAACTCTGCAAATGGCATAAAAATCTCAGGCGCTATCGGAGTATGTGAGGGGATGTCAGTTTTGTTAAAGACCTATCCAGGAGCAGTTAGGTCTGGCATATCCACGACGCAGTAGAATAGACACATAGAACAAGGGCCTCCAACGTACAAATATTTATTGGGCAATACTTTGGTCATTCATTGAACGATACTGATCAGTGTACGTTAGTATATGTGCATCTAGTTCCTAACAAAGCATTGGTAGGCGAATGAGAACAAGGCTTATCTTTAGCTTAAACTCTCCCCTTTTGTTTATGCGGCTCAAGAATTTATATCGGTTGGGGAACACGGTTAGATCTCTTATTCACGTCAGATCCAATCACATAATAAGCTGAAACGTTTAACTTGGGCTATTACAGGGAAATTCACCCGTGTGTTGGATTGTTGCTCAATCAACAAGATCGCGGCCAAATACGTGTCGTTTTGGCACTCCTCTGAACTAAATGATCCCTGTGTTCAAACATTGTGAAGACATTTGTTGCGTTTCTCATGTATTTGTGCTTGGTCCAAAGCGGACTTTCTGATGTCGGATTGTTTACTTACTCAGACATTGTTTGCCCCAACATCGCAACAGAGCAAAGCAAAAGAAGAAAACAAGCAGAATCAGTGATTGTAAACCTTTTAAAAAAGCAGAATACAAGCAGTTAACGATGAGTATAAATATCACCGCACCGCCGTGGTTTGTCCACATATTGGCATTAACCATGTGCTGGCTTCGATATGTCGTCTTTTTACTTTGAATCGGTAACAAATGAGCCAAAGTACAGTAAATGTGCGGAAGATGCAGAACCATTATCGAAGCTACCTGTACCTTCGAGTAGTAGATGGGGCGCCGAGCATTTGATCGCGTGTCACGTCATAATGGACAGCAAAGACAATAACTCTCTCCCGGTATTGGACAATTACCTCCCTACCACAGGGGAAACGTTCAAAGCCGTTGAAGAGAATACACAAATGGCAGCATTCATTAACGGTCTGGCCGCAGATCATCAGAATATGCGGCAACACGCTCTTGTACGACAGCCCGAGGTGGGTGCAACTTTGGCTAGATTCTGGGCAGCTCTGAGGGACATCAAGACACTCAACGGCGACCAGGGAGAACCGCAAGCTAAGAGGCGGACCTCTGAACGCGTGAGGTCAAAGACAACCAATCCAGGGTACATAGACTCCGAGGTTATCGCAACCTTGGGCCAGGACTACCAAGACAGCCAGTCCTCTTTTTCCACCACCATAACGGATTCATTCACTTCCTTGCAAAGTCCCGCGACGTATCTGCCGATTGAGGCGTACACCGTTGAGCTTGCTATCGCCGCCATCAGTCATATCCTCTTGTACACTCAAGAGCCCGGTTTAGATATGCCTGTTGAGATTCGTCATCCGGAGAGGGGCTTCATCGAGATCGGCAGCAAACGGATCACGGCAATCGACGATGGAGGGCTAACTTTGATATCGAGTTCTGGAAAAAGGACCAAGAAGTCAGTCGTCTTGATTGAGGCGAAAAGGCGACTCGATGTGTGTGACATGACCAACAGGCCATTTGTGTCCGATGAGCGCCTCGGGCAAATGACATGCGAGGCCATGGTCGCACGATCTTCTCGGCAGGGAGATAATGATGGCGACGACACCTTCATTATTAGCAGCGCTCAGCATTACATGTGCTTCTTTCACTTCATCATCACCATGGACCATGTGAAGGATCTTGAGGACGGGAAAATCCCAGCTAAGGCTATCAAGGTCTCAGCTACACGTTGGTTCAATTTGGAACGGTCAGCTGATAGGAAGTTTGTCGTTAAGAATGTAATCCAGCTGGCGGAGTACATGAGAGAATTGGCACCGACTGATGATTGACACTTTAACTTCAAGTAGACTAGACTAGTAAAAATGGTGAATCCTTGAGGAAACTCACTAGCCATGATCAAGCTGTTCATGCCAAACGTGGAAAGACGAATATGAACAACGCCAATCGTACTGCATGCGCTATGCTGTGTTCATAGAGTCTGAAGATGCCCTGAGAAGATAAAAAGGGGGGTGTTGAGGCCAGCTGCCGTCCAGCTACAGAACAACAGATGACTCGCAATGAAGAATTAGCAATTGGACGATGCGGTAGTCCATCTATTCACATAACGCTGCCCCCGTGACAAGAATATTCAGTTTGATATAGAATAGTATATCTCCAACACTAGCCATCTATGCACGAAGCCATGATATGAGTTAATATTTTGAGTGGCCGAACATAGCTCAGTGGCTAGGTAACTCCTGTGGCGAAGGCTTTGTAGCATCGTAAGCTTGAACATGGTGATCTGCTTGTTCGATATTCATGGCCGCTCAGTGGTGTTCACTCTTTGACACTGTCTTATACATATGCGAATCTAGCCACCAGTGGCAGTCTGCGAGGTTAGCCTGGTCAGCTGTGGTTGATTACCGCATTCTCAGGTCCACTGTTACTCATTCAAGTAGGCAAAAGCATCGCGTCGCGTCCACATCGGCTGCCAGTGTCATTTTATGCCAGCTCTACGGCATTATTCCCTAGGTCACCACAACCGAGACTTCTCTACCCCTCCACATTCCTTCCACCTTCCACAACTTCTTCAACGCTCCGAAAAGCTTCAGGAAGAAGAAGCCCATCCACGCCATGCCTCAGACAACCTCCAAATCCTTTCACAGCCTGACTGTTGAGCATCAAGGCTTTGCTAAACACCCACTTCAGTGGACTGCGCACCATCTCTCCGTCGTGAACTGCAGCTTCCAGCAGGTCGAACCCGACGACACACACGATGCTGTGATTCTTGATACCAAAACAGCCGAACGTCTGACCCAGGGGGCTGCGAACCTTGCTCGTAGAGTAAGCGACAACATGATTGCCCTTTGTGCCGGGGAGGTTCTCCTGGGGAACAAGGCAACGCCCATTACCCTTATGCAGTATGTCAAGTCTTATTTGAGCGTGACAAAACAATACTAACTAGTCTGTGTAGTGCACCGGTCTCCTTCTACTATGGCAGACGGCGAGTTCGCCTGGCAGATTCGAACATCCACCCCTTCTGCATCAAGAAAGAGATTTCTATCCCGCACGCTGATCCCATCATTGGGTACTATATGTACAAAACCGACAAGGAGCGCAAGGAGAGACTCCGAGCACGCCGAGCCCCCCTCGGCCTCAGCAATAAACCTGGCCAGAACATTAGCGACATTCTGTGTCGCCGAGCGACCCCTGATGATTGGCGACACGACCCATACCTTGTCTGCATCCTGCTGAGCTTGGCTCAACTCCAGGGTCGCAAGGGCCTTGGGCCTGGAGAGGGACTTTTCTTGGTAAGCACCTCTCACATCCTATCATAGACAGATTTGCTAACTTGTTGTCCTCCAGGCACGCCTCTTCGTTATAAACCCAGCCGATCTTACCAATGCTTACGTCTACAAGGCGGATATTCCACACCAGCTCCTCGATAGCCTGGAATGTCCTACCCGCACCATCGAGGACTTTGTCTTCCCGACAATCAACTACGTCGTGGTGCCATTTGAACCATACTCGACCTTTGCCCAACGTATCCAGGTTCAGTTGGCCGGCACGGAGTACTCTTCCCCTCCTGGCCCAGTTCGCTCTGATCAGGCGTCGTCTTCGGTGCCGCAAGGCGAGAAGCGAAAGCGCGAGGACGAGTAAAAGTCTGGTAGGTAACTCTCAGAGGTTGCTTTGTTGTGGTATATCGATGGTTCGCTTCGTTACAGAGAATGCGAAACATAATGCAAAACAGTTGTCTTTTGGCAAAAACTCAGAAAACTCCACTCCGCAAATCAGCGTGTATTGATCGAGTTGTTCAGGGCACATGATGGTAGGTCTGATCATGGTTAATACCGTAAACCATACCTCGCTAACTTTCAAACAGTGAACCAAGAATTCCAGCTATGAGTATGTAGCTCGGCCGGTATAGTGTGATACCGTTGGTCAGTGTAGGAAATTATCTCGGTGTTTGGTTTTCCAGAAGCGCAGAATTGGGACGAACCAGCATCTTAAATAGTTCGGTAGTTCTCAAGACATGTGTCCTAGTTTTATCTCATTCCGAGTAATGCCCTAGCCCTATCTTAGCTTTTCTTTGTTTACTCTAAGATAGTTGTCTTTGATCACCTGGGGATTGGCCAATGTGACACCTAATTGTCTTAACTTTATATCGCCTTTGACGTCCCGATAAGATATCAGCACGTTGGTCCAATGCATCAAGACCGCTTCTGGAAGCGATTTAGTGTTATCTAGACCCGACACCGTTTTGACATTAAACCAAAAATATCTTAGCTGACCAGATAAATTAGCAGGTACCGAGACATACGAGGTGAATAATGTGAGGTGATGATTCGGTTCCGGTTCCAAGTGGAATTAGCATTATTATTTCGTAATAGAAAGTAATGCCAGTCAGTTGATGTGTCTATAAATGTAAAAAGAAATTATCATTGGCCATGAAAGTTTTCTATACTGTAATCCGAATAGCTATATAATATACTTTCGCATACCCCGAGCTGGGTCCATTCATGAACTTTAGTCTCCGCAAGTTCTACATAGATACTCCATAGGAGATATGTCGACTGAGGTGAAAGCGAGTTTTGACCCTCATTTAATTTCCCAAGGTGGATTGTATCTCACCGTAGACCTCTGAATTATCTGGTCTGATAGAGACGAGGCTGCTCTATGCTTGCCGATCTGTCGACGGAAAGCTAGAGCGGAAGGAAGGAGTTGTGACTTTTAGCTATGAGTCTAATGGTTCTATGTCATATAATTATAAGAATTTTAAAGTCCACGTCGCGATTTAAACTACAAGAGAGTATGAATAAAAAAGAAGCACGGCAGTTAGAAATGTCATTCCACTTCAGTCTGATGGAGACCAGTAACGAAGGGTAGTTGTGTGGGGATAACACACAGACACTGAGATACCGTGGTTACTATCGACCCATGGCCCCGTTTCAGAAATCCGCATTGTTCTCTTCGTAATACGAAAGAGCAAGGGAATGAATAGCAAGGGAATGAATGGCACGACATCATCAGTAGTCTCAATCTTCAAAGGGGCGGTGACGATGTAGTGGATGTAAATCAACTATAAAAGGCGGGTGCTCTTCCTTCTCAAATCTACCCAAGCTCTCATCAAGCAGAATTCTTCCCTCTATCTCCTCTCTGAAAGAACCAACTACAATGCCAGCCTCTTTTAAATCACTCTTTCTTGGCCTGTTTCTCGCCCAAGCGGCATATGGGTATATACTTCCACCGACTTTATTCTATGAACACCCGGACTGATGCAATAGATAAGCTCAAAGGACCATAGCAGTCACAACTGCTGCTTGAACACTTCCGAAGGATGGATTCCCCGCAATGATTGGACCGAGGCGGTCTGTGCCATGCGCTGGGGATCTGTTGTAAGTAGCCTCCTGACAGTCTTGGAGCAAACGTTTAACAAGAGCATCAGGCGACATTTGATGGTGTCAAATGCATCCAGAAACCAGGCAACGTCATCAGCGGTGACGACTTTTATACTGCGTGCAAGCTGTATGGAGTAACCCATGGTTATGGACCCGAGTGGGAGAAGGGCGCAGGATATCGCGGCACTTGCTCTTAGAATTGCACGTTTATAGCTCTGACAGGGGTTTCAACAGCTGATTCAATCTGCCCGAGCTGTGATAGACTAGACCCTATATATGTACCTTACTCTGATTCTAATTGTGCTCCAGAAATCAAGTTGGTGTGCCTTGCCAATCCCTCCACCTAAAATTGTGACAAAGACTATTAGTCCTGTTGACCCTGTTATGTTGCATGCCTAATAATTCATGCCGCCATTTTCTTTCTCCTATATCGACTTCTTTAGCTCTTTTACAAACAGAATACTTATCAGCCAAATGATTATCTTAAAAACAACGGTACCAATAGATATAGAGTTAATAGAATTGTTTCGCGGGTCTAGACTGTCTGTGAAAGTAGGCAGATGACTGGGAGGTCTGAAAGACGCCTCGGAAAGACGAGGCTACGCGATTACACGACTGACCTTGATTTATAAGACTGAAAATCGTGTTGATTCATCACAAGGAACTTACAGGTTCTGCTGCTGTACAAATGGATTAGGAACCGGTCGTTTACTTGGAGTTGCCCCGCAACACGGTGCCATCAGGAACCAGTCATCAACTTATCGGGGAGCACTTCCCGATGATCCCGGCCACAACAAAACTATATCTCGAAGCCATTAGACTCATTGCAGAATAGATTCTAGTGGTTCATCAAAGAGTTCCTACGACAATGGATAACGTACTCGCAAAGCCAGCAGACCTCTGCTGTCTCAAGGGCGCTTTTCACGATGGAGAAGCTACTGGTTCTATAATCCAGATTGACGGCATCGACACTTACATGGCCAGACCTCATCCCGACAGGTCTAATGGGAATGTTCTTCTTGTCTTCCCCGACGCATTCGGGTTGCATATCAATAGCTTCCTCATGATGGATGCTTTCGCCGAGTGCGGGTACCTTACTCTCGGGGTAGATTACTTCCTTGGCGTAAGAGTTCAATGTCACTTTTCCAGGTGCACCACACTGACCCGTTAAAGGATCCCGTAACGAAACACTCGTTGACACCGTTGAGTGACCCAAACTTTGACTTTGAGTCTTGGAAGAACAAGCATCTCAGGGCGTCTGAGGAGCCTGCTGCAAGATGGGTCAAGGCTGTGAAGGCTCAGTACGGCACAAGCGAGGACGTCAAGTTTGCATGCGTTGGCTACTGGTATGACTACTCCACCATCTGAGTATCCATTTGACTTACTCAGAGTGTCACAGCTGGGGTGCACGCTTTGTTTGCCAGCAACTGTCTGCAGATGGCATTTGTAAAGTCGGCGCCATCGCTCATCCTTCGTCCCTGAAAGAAAGCGATGTCTTTTATGTCCAAGGCAAGTAGATATTACATCAAACTTGCACCTAGGCTAACTGGGCCCAGAACCCATATTCTTCTCAGTCCCGAGTACAGATAAACTCTTCGAGCCCGCACAGAGAAGCAGGACTATTGAGATATTGACGGAGAACAACAAGCAGTTCAACATGCAAGTATTTGCCAATGTTGGACATGGCTTTGCTGTAGGTTTCTTTGATAAGCTACACGTTGACGATTTGCTGACATATTGACTAAGTCGCGCGCCCGTTTAACTGACCCTTATGAGAAGTGGGCTAAGGAGGCAAGTTTCAAGACCTTTGTTGACTGGTTTGACTTTTGGATCCCCAAGAAGTAGATAGACTCTGTAATGTCACTTGCATCATCATCTGACATAGACATCTTACCACGAGGTGGTCTGTCACTTATGGCATAATGTGAGCCTCGATGGTATTCTGTCCCAATTGACTAGGCATCGCGGTAAAAGGTTCGATGGACTGAATATTGATATCAAACTTGAAAACGAGCTTTTGCTGGATTCTGACGACGTAGGTGGCAAACCCGAGATTTAGTATAAATTCCCAATCAACTAAGTTATCTGGTACTGATAGCAGCATTTTAAAGTCATTTAACTCACCCTTATACAGAACATCAGAGGACCATGTTTCGGGTATAGTCAAACCTATTGTCATTGGTATTGTTGCTGCTCTTTGTTATACAAAACCAATTTTGCCTCGTTAATTACCTTTATCCGATATATAACCTACCCTACTGTTAGTAGAATCTTAGCCCTCTGCAAAAGTTATCTTTAGGCGATTTAGTCACCGCACTTTAATACAATATTGATTGGTCAAACGAGCTGATCACTGAGGGTCAAGTGTCGCGGAAATCCCCGGTGAGTTCCCCGGTATCATCGGAACATTCGCGTAACAGGCCGGGTATCGACAGATGGAGACAGTCATAGATCTTACTGCAGCGGTTTGCCAATGAGGGTTTATACAACGATTTACGTATCCGCCAAGTAATGCAGGCAGTAATCATTGTTTGACAACTTGTGATACAATGGGAGTCCCGTCGACGACGAACATCCCTAAAGAGACTGTATTACATCTAGATACGGCACCTATTCCCAAGCCGGGAGTTCTTTTACAAGTCAGAGCAGGAAGAATAAGGAAAGGGGCCCTCGGAGGTGAAATAAATTCTGCTATCTACAAACAACAACAGGATGGACCCATATTATGTGGCGTAACTGGCGTTCTGGGCGATGAACACGCTTCCAGTAGACAAAGTGGCACAGGGATTGGTCGTAGACCATGTCGACGGCGCCAAACACCTTGCTCACGTCACGGTTCTTATCTGAATAAATTCACTAACAATTTCTATCACTTAGAGGTGTGAAAGGTGCGTAGAGACAGTGGGATAATTATGATGCACTGCCCTGAATGGCCTGACGATCGAAATAATGATGTCCATCTTATTCCTTGCTCTGCCCAAGTCTCTTCTCCTGGGCAAGGCTGCTTTTCTCCTCCTCTGTCAAATTGACATCAAAAATCTCAACCAAGGCATTGATACGTTCTTCTTCTGTCTCGAACTTCCTAACAACCTTGCGGTCGCTGCCAATCGTCTCCCAAACAGTGTCCTTGAACAAGGTGAGGTTTCCAATAATGACCTCCTTGTCCTCATCCATAATCATCTTGGTGCAAGTGATGTACCTGGTGAAAAATGATCTCGAATTTGTCGAGGTGAACCAGGACATGACTTCATAATCCTGGGGCAGAAACTCCGTCTCGGTGAAGCAATACACAGGCGTCCACACCTTTTCATTCTCTGCCGGATTGTAGCAGACGTCGTAACACCACATTTGTGTCCCGTGAGAAGGATCTGTAGCATGCGTCTCGGAGATGGAGCGTTTCTGAATGCGAATCTCGCGCGGTGCGATACTAAGATTCTCGAATCCATCTCGCAGAGGGAAAGGGAGATTAGGACCCATGGATCCCATGCCTACATCGACGCCGTACCATTCATCGCCCAGGAGCACGAGAAGAAGCATATGGTTCCATCCATCGTAAGTCGCGCTCTGGTTCTTTCGGACTTCTGGGTAGGGGCTCATTGCGCGTGATACACGACCACCGCAGTTGCGCACTTCGTAGCCCAGGGAGCGAAGAGCAGTGCCGAGAAAGATGTTATTCTCCATGCATCGCCCTCCTCGGCGTCGCGTCACAATCTTGGTGTATAGCTCTATAGGGTCCAGGGTGACGATCTTGTGAGGATCATAGTGAAGGACAAGATTCTCGAAGGGGACATTGCATGTGTGATAGCGCGTTATGGCTTGCAATAGCGGGAGGCCATATTCTTTAGTTCGGGCGAGTGAGGGGTCTCTCAACACGCTGTTGCCAAGGTCGAGAAACCTCTGTGGAAGTTTGAGGGTTCTGAAGTAATCTTGCAGCTCGGGAGAGGTGTAGTGCACTCGAGCGCTCTCTTCAGGGAGCTGAGTGAGGGCAGTTGGATCCTCAAGACGTGACATGGTGTGAGGAATGGAGGAAGCGGGGATGTTCTGACTGGGCTGGCTAGGTAGAAGATATGATAACAAGCAATTAGTTGACACAATTCAATGTCTTCAACTCTTGTATAACCGCACTGAAGTATTATACAAGATGCTATCTGGTAATCGGACCGAAGCTCCGCAATTACGATCCGGTAGATAGATAGGAATTAGTTATCACAGGTAAGACTTTGTCAAGCCCGCAAGGACTGCACGATTCGTGGTGAAGTGGGGTAGCCGAGTGTGACGTAGGTAAGTAGCATAAGGTACCTAGTAGACTTGCGCGACCGACAAGCATTACATGCCAAACCAATGCGTCTTCGCTTATTTGTCGGTGGGCCCGTCTCTGAAATTCAGGTATCAAAGTTACTGCAGTCTGTACAGGGTAGTGGACTGAAGCATCAGATTTACTCACCGCGAAATAGTAGTGATTTAATCTGATTATCATGTATCCCTTAAGCCAGTAGATACCGGTGTGTTTGTTCTTGTTCTAGAGTCATTTGTCCCGTTCTTGGTAGCTCTCCTTTCCCTCCGTCTCATGACCCACCGAATTAACGAGCTTCCAAAACTGAACTCCCGCTTCCCACAAACCATCCTCCCAAATATCAGTTTCACCATCACTCCTCCATCTTTTCATATCCTGAGGCCTAGTAGTCCCCCAATTGACTTCATCACCCCTAACAAACGCCGCAAAACTCTCATTCCAATCCTTCAACCACTCTTTCTCTTGAACGCTCAGACCCCGTTCGTATCCGCACCCCCATAACCAGACTGGGATATCAGTAAGATGCGTAACTCCCCACTCAGGAGGAATCTTCTCCGCCACGCAGCCAAGTCTTCTCTCCAAGCGATAGCGGAAAACATCCTTGCCAGCTTCAAGACCCCCTGCGAACAAGGTGTTATGGAAGCCCCGTTGAAGATAGTGGACTTGGATATTGGCGTAGATGCGCCCGAACAAGTCCTCCCAGCTTGTGTACCCTGTTGGTAACTCTTGAGAGGACCCGCAGTAGTGGTCCATGATCTTCTTTGTGACTTCCGGAGCGAATTCTGCTGAGAAGCGTTGATACACGGCGGAATAAGACTCTTGGGGAGTGCGCCAGCGACGATACATGGTATGCTCATTCTCGCACTCGCCGTTAATCAGCGTGATACCGCGTTTCTTCATGTTCCTGGCAAATTCCCCATTGTTTATTCTACCGATGAGATCAGCTGGATAGAAAGCATCGTCTGCCAAGACGCGAAATTCTGATATTCTCATCCTGTTTTGGACTTGGACCAGTTTATCATGAGGGACAGCTCGCAGACTGGTCAATTTATCCTCATCAGAAAGAGCCAAATCGATACCCAGACTCGCGAGCAACTCGTCACACTGTAGTTGTTGATCCTGCAAACTTTTGGGCGTGACACCTGTGCTGTTGGAAAACATGGCGACTCGTCTTATGATTGCCCTTTCTTCAGGAACTCGGAATAGCTCATGTGCCAGTTGTTGAAAACTTGAGTATGCGCCAGCGGAGTAGCCTGCAACCGTGATGTTCGCAGGATCACCTCCAAATAAGGATATGTTTTCGTGAGTCCATTCCAACGCCAATCTCTGATCCCATAGACCGTAATTCCCGGTAGCTTCTCCATTGGAGCTCGCTTCGGCGGCTAATTCTCTGCCAGCGAGGAATCCAAACACATTGAGCCTATATGATGGTAGGACCATGATTGCCCGGAATGCAGATTCGCTTAGAAGTGACACCATGTCTTCCGGCTTTGTGTTGCTTGTGCCGACTTGAAGGAAGCCCCCATGAATGTAGAAACATACTGGCCAGCCATTTTTGGGAGCAGGACCAGCAGGTACCCAGATGTTCAGTTGGAGGCAATCCTCGTTAACGACGGAAGGGTCGGGAGTATTGCTACTGGGAGGCTGAGGGCAAACCCTCGTGCCACCTGTGAACTTCCCTGGCTCGGTTGCTGTACCGTATCGGTGATCCTTGGGGAGCCGCCGGGGCACGCGGAAGCGCCACTGTCCAGTCGGAGGCAGAGCATAGGGAAGACCGCCAAAGTAGTGTACGGCTGGGGAACCATGAGAAGTGACGGTTAAACCTTCAATATGTCCCAATGGCCCTGCATTGAAGATATAGCTCTCTCGGATGTAGTTGTCAGACATGGTGATCAGAGTGGAACGCAATATCACAAGGATGAAATTGCATGCACAATTGACGGACTGACTGAAATCTCAGCTATCTAATTATTGTTGGGGCTTTACGTTTACTTCGAGAAACAAATCGACCAGTCAATAACCTCGTTTGTTCGCATGCGGATCAGATACCGGGTCTGTCGGTACTACTTTTAGAGGCCGATCTTGCATATCCGATCTCCCGCGTTAGCTAATTTCGCATCAGAGGAATCACGAGCTGGCATTTGGCAAAACGACCCGCTCGGTCCCCGCTGATTCCCCGATTGCGCTCCTCAACGTTTGTGGGAGAGCTTCTTAGCTTCAAGTTAAGCAATTGAAAAGAAGACGTCGCCGAGTCTGTACAAGCTCAGCATGTTCACGACAGACGCTCACCTTATCTGATTATCGAAAATGACCATCAGCCTCCATCGCTCGGCCTTCTTTGAGGCTATCCTCAAGCATGAGGGGTCTTCGGTCGCTGTAGTGGAGAACGAATCTGGCGCAAGCTTCTCTTACAGTTCATTGCTCAATAGTGTTGCGCATGCCAAACAGCAGCTGCTCGCAAAGACGGAGAAATGTGATAGTAGTATTTCGGGCGAGAGAATCGCTTTTCTGGTTGAAAGTGGTTATGAATATGTTGGTACGTCTCTAGACTCTAACCTCGTCACCACGAGGTCTTGTATTCAGCACTAACCCGATGACTACTACTGCAGTGACACTCTTGGCCATCCTCGCATGCAACGCCATTGCTGTGCCGCTGGCCCCTTCGTTCCCTGCACCTGAACTAAGATACATCATCAACAACAGCGAGGCCCTTGCTCTCGTCTCTTCAGCCAAGTATGCCTCCAAGGCCGAGGAGGTACTCACAGAAGGTTTGGACAGCACACCATTGTTCTACCAACTTGAAGGAACGCGAAACATTTCGACAATTGACGAAGAAGTTGCGTTGCGTGACTTCTCAGATCAGCCTCGCGGTGGTATGATGCTCTTCACCTCCGGAACAACTGCCCGACCCAAAGGAGTAGTTCTGTCTCAGACAAATCTCACAGCACAAGCAAAGTGTCTCCTGGAAGCATGGGATTATGTTCCCCGCGATAGACTTTTGCACGTATTGCCACTTCACCACATCCATGGTACCGTCAACGCCCTTCTCACACCGCTTCTGGCAGGTAGCAGCATTGAGTTCATGTATCCGTTCAACGTGAACTCTGCCTGGACGCGACTGGCCACGCCATTTTTACAAGCGGAGCAATCAACTGGCCATGCTGGTGAGACCAATGGCGTTCATAAGGATGAGACAAAGACGCCCGTTACATTCTTCACCGCGGTCCCCACGATCTGGTCACGAATGCTGAAAGCCCACGAGACTTTGCCGTACGACATGCAAGTGGCTGGTAAAATAGCCGTGTCTCCGAAGAATCTACGTCTCAACATCTCCGGCTCAGCAGCTCTCCCCAAACCAATCCGCGATGGTTGGATGCAGCTCACTGGTGGAAACGTACTACTAGAACGGTACGGTATGACTGAAGTAGGAATGGCGCTCTCTTGTGGTCTCGAGACTAAGGATCGCGTCGATGGTTCTGTGGGCTGGCCATTACCGTCTGTCGAAGCTCGCCTCATGGAAACTGATGACGAAACCGGAGTGCAGACAATAATTGAGCCTGGTGCTGAGATCGATACCCATTCTGGAAAGGAGCGTATTGGAGAGATTCAGCTTCGTGGACCTACTGTGTTTACTGGATATTGGCGTAACCCCGAGGCCACTGCGAAGGAGTTTACTACCGATGGATGGTTCAAGACTGGCGACATCGCCATTCGACGGAGGGTCACAGAGTCTGGTCTCGGAAGATCAGGCTCCTGGGCAAAAGGACCAGCGTACTTCATCCAAGGCCGCCGCAGCGCAGACATCATCAAGACAGGCGGCGAGAAAGTCTCGGCCCTCGAAGTCGAGCGCGAGATCCTTGCTCTCCCCGAGGTCGACGAGTGCGCCGTGGTTGGTCTGCCCTCTGAGGCATGGGGCCAGAAGGTCGCTGCCGTCATCGTTCTCAGCACCAAGGCTGGCGGTTCGATGAGCTTGCAGAGTTTGAGGGCTGCGCTGAAGCCGAGAATCACGGCTTACAAGATCCCGCAGGACATGGAGATTGTTGAGGTCCTGCCGCGGAATGCTATGGGCAAGGTGAATAAGAAGGAATTGGTCAAGAGCGTTTTTGGAGCGCCGGAGAAGATTAGGAGAAGGAGTATCGACCGGCAAACTAAGAGGCCTGCTGTGAATGGTCATCGTGGTTGACTTTGTACTCACTGGCAACATGTTTTGAATCAAATCAGTACTATCCAGCCTTCTAATTGTGAATGCTCATCCACGTCAATGTCTCGTAACCTAACTTGACCCAAGCCAAGGGAAAGAAAAAGAATCTACAGGAGTGTCACATGAAGAATGCTGCAGAGGTAAACAGCTTAAAAATGGATATATGTTTCTGTACTCAGTTGTGAGAAAAGATATCATGTCCTCATCACCGTGTTAGCAGCCTAAAGTTTAATCTTAAAGGCAGCAATCCAATCCATAGTTTCTGTACTCAGGGCTTGTAGCGGAGTCTGATCGCAGATAGTGGAGCTATAGATATAGTATATGAGAGATATCTCACTATCCTCTATAACAAGTTGTGAATCTGCTGAGCTGCGCCCAAGACCTTCTCCTCCTCAAACCTCCGACCAACAACCTGCAACCCAACCCAACGTCCATCCATCGCCACAGGATCATATAGCTGCTGAGTCCATGCGTCCGCTTCGTTCCGCGGAAGATGCTCCCAGAAATACCCATCATCCCCATCCTTAGACGCCCTCCCCGCTGGGAATGTCAAAGCGGTGTAGTCGAGAAAGTTGAAGATCTTGGTATAGCCAGTCCAGCGACATGACCCGTGAGGGACCGCCGTGTGAGGCATGGTGGGCACTAGTAGTACATCGACTGAGCTGCCAGAAGGTGATCGCTTGCTGTTCCACATATCGTGGTAGGACTGCTGGACGTTGACCTTTCGTTTGTTGAGTTGCCAGTAGTCAAAGACGGAGATTGGTTTGCCGCGGTTGACAAAAGCTTCGATTTGAGGAATGAATGGTTCTCCGCCTGCTGCCACAGCTCTTCGGATATCTTCACCTCCGTCGGCCGCATAGTAACAATCCTGTTCCATGTCAGACCACGTCAATTGCATTTAACTGATCTTGTATTACCATGATATCTATGATGCTTGAATTCAAGCTCGAATCCCACTCTATCACCTCGTGGCCAGCAGCTTCCAGCTTTGCCACCAGGTCTTTGAATATCCGCTCGATAGGCGGATGCACCTTGACCATGCCATCATCGAGCATTGCTCCAATGACAAGCGGTCTTGTAGCCAGATCTCGGAAAACAACCTCCCTCCAAGGAACTGGCGGTAGCTGGGGGTCTATCGTCCAGGGCTCGGCCTCAATCGCGAGCTTAGTCACGAGTTTGAGAGAACTCAGAGATCTGGTCATTGGCCCTACAGCTGATGGGATATGCTGCTGCCCTTCAAGAGTTACCTCAACCCCACGATAAGAAAACCGACCACTCTGGGCTTTGTAAGCATTTTCTGTTAAACAAGATGATGGAATGTGCTTACGCTGGGCTTCAGACCCCAAAGACCATTCATGTGACACGGAATTCGTATGGAGCCGCCAATGTCTGTTCCCCAACCGACCAAGGAAGCAGCCATTGATAACATAGCTGCTTCTCCCCCAGAAGATCCTCCAGGGGTGAGTTCGGGATCATCCGGATGGGTTGTAAGCCCCCAGAGAGGGTTATCAGTCTCACACCACTGGCGGCCTTGTCAGACGGTGAGTTCTATGAAATAGCACTCTGCTTACCATGATACTCTGGGGAAGGTTGGTCTTTGCGATTATGACAGCCCCAAGGTTCTTCAACGTTTGTACGAGCGATGCATCCCCCTCCGCTGGTGCAAACGCCCTTCCAACGTAGCCCAACGTCGTATCTACACCCTTGATATTGAACTGGTCCTTTACTGTGACTGGAACCCCGTGCAGTGGACCTATTAGTCGACCATGTTCTTGTCGGAACCTGTCGAGCTTTCTAGCTTGCTCAAGAGCATCATCAAAACAGATTTCCGTCAGGCAGTTCGTCTGTTGACGTTAGAAAAACTCGTGGTGGAGTTTCAGGAAGCGATTTACCCTTTTCTGCACTTCACAGGCTCTGGGGTCACAGTTAGTATAGAAAAGTTCATGACTGTGAATCTGGACTTGCCTTCTGATGTACGTACGGATTACTTCCAAGGCTGAAACTTTGCCGTCGTCTAGGAGACTTGGTAAAATATCGACATCAGCGGCTCTACACGTGATTTCATCCAAACTGGTATTCATGTCTGCTTCCGAGTGGTTCTCAATTTGTGCATCTCGAATCGCTCGCTTCTCTTTGACGATTTCGATCCAAGGCGTGTCCACCTTGGTTGGATAGTTGCTTGGAGTCATTTCAAAACGATTCGAACTCCCCAAATCCTCTTGATGATGAAAATGCTCACGTATCTGCCTTTCGGGGCCTGTACTTACTACTGTCTTGGTGGACCAGAGTGTAGTTGCGGGTAAAGTGTCTTGGTGTCACCCGCGGAGATAGCGGAACAGAGCCGGCTCAGCCGACACGCTGCAGCTCGCCGCTAGTTAGATCTGATCAGTATGTCGTTCGTGAATTTGCACTGCTTCGCAAGACTTGTCCAATTCAGGAAATAGACACGCATTGGCATGATAGAAAGTGGAGGACACAATGTCCGGGGAAAGATCCGGGGATGCCTCTTCCACCCAATCTCTCGATTAGTTATGTCGCCTCTTATCTCGATGAGCTGATCCTGGTGTGAAAGGTCCGAGAGCCGATGCCGGTCTTGCCCCGCGCTCATTTGTCCACCGAACTTGGGGGATCTCGTGCTTGTTTAGCGACTGAGAACGTAGATGACGATATTCATATACCAGTTCCTCAACCACTATAGACCTGTTGTCCACGACAAGATCACGACATCACATCACACAACTGTAGTCATCTGTCCTAAGATTGAGCAAGCATAACGAAATGGCAAAGCCTTCTCGCAATGAATTCCATGTCGCCATCATTGGTAAGCCTGCCATGGAAATCCCATTCATTTCGATAGGCTAACTCTACAGGTGCCGGCATTGGTGGCCTCGCTCTGGCCATGGCTCTGCACAAAAAGGGCATCTCTTTCACGCTGTATGAAGATGCAAAGGAATATTCGGCAGTAGGGTGAGTTGTTAGCAGTGCGTTCCCTTGAATTATCGCTAATGATGAGCCAGCGCTGGTATTGGCTTCGCGCCTAACGGCATGCGCACAATGGATCTTATTGAGCCTGGTTTCCGTCCTCTTTACGAGGCTATCTGCGTAGGAAACAAGGGAGAGAAAGCACAAGATATCTTTTTCGAGGGTATGCTGCTTGAGGAGGGTCTTGGTAAGTCATGACATCGCTTGTAAAGCCGAACCTCTTACGCTAACTGGACAAGGTCGCGATAAGCCATGGTATGGCCATTCTGGCTGGGGCCACCCAGATTACATCCGCAAATCTGTGCGTATACCTGACAAAAATAATGGCAGAAGCGGTGCTAACAATACACGTTAGGCGCATAGAAAGACACTTCTCGACATCATGACCAGTTTCATCCCCATCGAGAACGTAAAGTTCGACAAACGTCTTACAAATATCGAGCAGCGACCTGACGGTGTCACTCTGTCGTTTCAAGACGGCACAACAGCCGAGTGCTCAGTTCTTGCTGGTGCCGATGGCATCAAGAGTACAGTCAGAGCCCATGTTCTCGAACACCACCCCAGCCAGATCGCGCCCGTGTACGCAGGCGCCTATTGCTATCGCGCCGTCATTCCCATGTCGGAAGCCTACGAAATCCTCGGTGACCTCACCGATGTCGCAAAGTTCTATTTCGGACCCAAGCGCAGCGCTGTCACATATCGCATCACGGGAGGCGATGTGAGTCTTCCATACTCTGATATACATGTTGTGACAACGCTAACCATCACTTGCCACAGGAGTTCAACTACCTCCTCTGTGTCGCTGATTCCCCGGACGGCTGGAAGCTCAAGGGTGCTGTTACCGAGACAATCTCCCACGAAGCCATGATGGCCGACTTCGAGGGCCCAGGAGTTGACGATCGCTTCCGACAACTCCTCGCCAAGGCCAAACCCGTGAAATGGGGTTTCTTCCACCATTTCCGCACAGCATCTTACTACCGTGATCGAGTGGCCCTGGTCGGCGACAGCGCCCACGCCTCGCTGCCCTTCCAAGCCGCGGGAGCAGCCCAGGGGCTGGAAGATGCTCTGGTTCTGTCCGGCATTCTCGCAGAAGTCGCCAAGATGCCTGAGCGCGGCGCAGATCTTTCGCCTCTTATCCAAGCAGGACTATCTGCCTACGACTCGGTTCGACGTCCTCGTGCACAGAAGCAGCTGGAGCAGGCTGCTGAAGTTGGGCAGATGATTTTCTTTCAACATGAAGAGGCTGGTGACGATATGGATAAGATCCTGCCTAGGTTACAGCAGGGGAGGTTCAACTGGCTGTGGTTCCATGACATGAATGATGATGCGCAGGAGGCTGTCAAGAGGATGCAGAAGCAGGCTAGTGTAGGTGGGCCATCTGTTGCTAGAATATGATGTACGTTGTCTTGGTGAGGGATGCTGTTTTCTGGAATAAGACAACAGTGGCTTTTATACTTTCAGTCAAGCAATATAATGTGTGCTTCAGTCCAATATCCTTTATGAATCAGATGCCAATGGATTGCTATCAGCATAAACTCGCCTGATATCAAGTTTCTTAGGAGATCAGATATGAGCCTGTGACACTGTTCTGGTAAATTGCCCAGGACGGTTCAGCTCCAAACCCTGGCTACCTGCGCGTGATTGCGATTTGGTCAATATATTTGCTTATAAAAATGAGTCTACTATTGGCTACAGTCTTAGCTCGTAAGATTAATGATTCATGTTATAGGCAAAATATATCATAG
This sequence comes from Fusarium miscanthi, assembly GCA_014898875.1. NCBI lineage: Eukaryota > Fungi > Ascomycota > Sordariomycetes > Hypocreales > Nectriaceae > Fusarium > Fusarium miscanthi. Next base: position 19,254 of record JAAVUA010000336.1, read on the forward strand.
TCTTCATTGGAACTGAGATGAACTTCTAACTTTCTCCTTTATCGAGCTAACCTAGAGGCTTATCTCCTTTATCGAAAGTCATTTGTCCGAGAAAACCCTGAACCCATGATGACAGAAGGGCACTGGCGGACTGTCCCACTTTGGCGAGTAATCCTCCTTATCATACCGCACCACCGGTCCGAGAACGCGCAAGTCAGACCCGAACACAGAATCCGAGAAGTGAACATAGTACTTCTCATCCTCGATAAGATCGCTATTCTTACCCCAGGCATCTAAGATTGAATAGTACAGAGGTGCAACGTGCACGTCACTCGACCAAGTTGGGAACTGATACTTGTCGTTGATCCTCTGAACCACCTCCCTCTGATACAACCGGACTTCAGGATCGAGAGTCGCCATGTTATAAGCTGTAAGTGAAGCATGGCCATGATACGATCCTCCAAACTTGGTTCGGTCTCGGATACCACACATAATGGTCAGGGCAGTTAGTATGCCAGTGGACATGTCTGAGATAGGCAGGCTGGGCAGTACACCTTGACCTTTGGGACAGCCGAATGACTGGCCCATGACATATGAGCTACCGGCTGCGGCATCTGCAACTTGCTGCCACCCAGGCCGTTCGGCATAGTAACCGTCAGGACCATAACAGTTCTCATCAACGTAGACGATCCCCTTTCCTCTTTTGTTTGCTAATTCAAGGGCAGCCTGAAGACCGAAGCCTCTTCGGGCCAATGATCCCAAGCGGTAGCCCTGCAAGATGACATCCGCTTGCTCGAAGAGTTGCATCAACTTCGCGTGGTCAGCTGGGTCTTCCAGATCCAGGTCAATGGTCGTCTTGCCCGCCATAAGAGAAGAGGGTTGAGCAGGAGTGTAATCCTTTAGCTTGGACGAGTTGACACGAATGACCTCAGCGCCGAGAGATGCGAGGGCAGCCCCAGCAGCAGCACCAGCTATGATGCGTGTTAACTCGACAACCTTGATACCGGCAAGAGGTCTCTGATCCTTCAGGACTGGCAAACGCACAGGCGGGAGTGATGGGCACTGTGTCTGCTGCTTGTAATTGATGAGGGGGTGTCGTGAAAGAGACTTGCCCATCTCAGTTTGACGCCATTCCCCAGGGGAGTGAACAATAGATCCTGAAAGACCCTTCTCAACCATGAGCTGCTCAATTTCCCGGGCGCGGTACGTGCGAATACGCGCCTGAATGAGCTTATACGCTGCATCGTTGGTGCGAACCTCACTGTCGAGATCTCTGCTGATACCAATAAGGGCCAGCATCTTCCACGAATCAAGCGAGCCGTGAAGCTGGAACCACACGCCTTCATCGGCAGTCTCGTAGATCGCCGTTGCACGGTACACAAGCGGCGAGTTTGAAGCGCGGTCCTTGTCCCACTGAGGTACCGTGGGCAACTTGATGACCTCGGGGCCGGTGACGCCGTCGACATTGACAAGCGCTGCGGTAGCGGGGTAGAGACCTGCGTGGTTGACGTCGACGTCTATTTTGTTGCTGGTGGTGATGCCGCGTAGTTGAAGTATCTCGAGGCCGACTATACCAACCATTGCGTGTAGGACTGCCGTTACGGCTTGAGACTTTATTGGTCCTGGGATACAGGGCAGATCATCGCCGTGGAAATCTACTCCGCTGAGGATAGCCTCATCTTTGGTGAACCCGGGTGTTCTTGCGGCAAAGATGCGTAGAATCCTTTCGCACTCTAATGGAAGTGGGATGAATTCTGTGTCGACAGTGGTTCCAGCACCGTACGTTTCTGCGGAAGTATTGGTAGTCATGGTGAGTTGAAGTGGATGGTCTAGCGAATTTCTAGCGCGGTCAAAATCGAGATGCCTCGACGTGCGGCCACCTTTATCACTAGAACTTTACTTCAACAAAACGGGCTCGCTGCCAATTCTAAACACTACTATTGTTCAATCGAGATTTAGGCCTCAAAATGCCGTTCATCGCGTTTCCCAGCCGTGGCCGGTCCGTAAATTTGAAGCCCGGCATCGACTCCCCGGACTTGCCCCGGTTAGGACGACGAGCTGAATTGGTGCAACCTATACCTGGGGGTGTATTTTCTGGTAATTAGTATCGAGTGGAGTATTCAGAATATAATAAACTGATTTTGCCGATGGATCTATAATAATATCTATTTTGTGAAAAACAACCAACGTCTTGCAAAGACTGAGCGTTCAAAATGGCACAACAGATACACACTGTAGCCATTATTGGCTGTGGCGTGATTGGCATGGGATGGGCAGTTCTATTCCTCTCGAGGGGTTTGAAGGTCATCATCTCTGATCCCGCTGAAGGAGCTGAAGATTCCCTGAAGCGATATTTCCAGCAAGCACGGTCCTACCTGGAAGGATATGGAGATTATGATAAGCTCATCTCCAATTATGAGTTTGTTCATGATATCGTGCCACGGTTAGCTGAGGCTGATTTCATCCAAGAGGTAAATATGTTGTCCACGATGTATGTTTGTGTCAACGACCATGATGCTAACTGATCTCTATAGAATGGACCTGAGAGGCTAGAGTTCAAAAGGAACCTTATCGAGACATTGGATAGGCACGCTCGACCAGGCGTTGTGATAGCTTCGTCTTCGTCAGGTCTACCATCCTCGCAATTCATCCAGCAATGCAAGCAGGATCCCACCCGCGTACTCATCGGTCATCCCTTCAACCCCCCTCATCTAATCCCCCTAGTCGAAGTAGTCCCCCATCCAGGCACAAACAGCCAATGTGTCGATACCGCATTGGATTTCTACAAATCCGTCGGAAAAAGGCCGATTCTTCTCCATCACGAAGTCCCAGGCTTTGCATCAAACCGCCTGCAAGCCGCGATCAACAATGAAGCATACAGTCTCATCAGCAGGGGAATTGTTTCCGCAGAAGACCTCGACACGGCTGTTACATCTGGACCTGGGCTTCGCTGGGCTCTCACGGGTCCGATTGCTACTAATGCCCTTGGCGGCGGAGGCGGGCCCGACGGCTTTGCACAGCGGATGGAAAGGCTGGGACCGGCTATTCGGAGTTGGGAAGATGACATTTTGCGACATAGGTTTGATTGGAGTCAAGAGAGAGTATTGGCTCTGCAGGAGAGCGTGAATAAAAGTTTGGGGGCTGTTGATTGGAGTAACCTGGTGGAGGAACGAGACTTGGTACTACTCCAGCTTTTAGTCGCCAAGGAGAAGACGATTTCCATGGGTAGAAGCGTATAAATTCTATATACACAGCGTCTCTACACACGCCATCTCCAACAGGTCAAGGTGTCAACACGTCCCAGAGATTGCACGTACTAAGAAGTGCCTTAACACAAACACGTTGGGGACGAGTGATCAGTTTCTAATTAAGCAAGTTAGTTACATCGAGAGTAAGCCCGAGACCTTGATAAGAAAGAAAATTTCAGTCCTTGATACAGGGTGTTAGAAGAAATTCGGCAAAATATATCCTCAACTTATAATAAATTTACCAAAGTCTTTTTATTACTTAGGATCGAGGCCCTAAGTTTTCTCGCCCCGAGGCCATCACGGGCTCGGTCCTTAGGTACGGAGTAGAGCGGAGATATTTATACATGGTCCCTGGAAGCTATGCGCTGCTAGCCGTGAAGTATTTTTCTCGGGGTCGGGGTTAACATAGATCGGTGATATCGGCATATTCTCCCTACAAGTTTTTCAGTGACTCATGCGACTTGTCAATCCTCATCTCCTACTATAAATTGTACCTATATCTTTACCGAACAAGTCCATCCTAAATTACTCCCAACTGAGAGAATTGACGACACTACGATGGACACAGACACGGAACAGGCGAAGATTGAAGACCCGAACCCCGAGCAACCCAAGCCGGATACCGACTTCCCTGATGGAGGCCTGAAAGCTTGGAATGTTGTCGTGGGTGCTTTCTGCGGGTTATTTGCCAGTTTTGGCTGGACAAATTGCGTGAGTATTTTCCCCATGCCGCTTTGCCTCCAAATCACTAACTACCAGGCCAGGTTGGGGTCTTTCAAGCATATTACGAGACACACCAGTTGCGAGACTTGTCACCCAGCACTGTCTCATGGATACCAGCCCTGTCGATGTTTATGATGTTTATCACTGTGGGTCTTGATTCTTAGTTCTTTCATATCTCGTGTGCTTAAACTATCGTTCAGGGACCTTTCGTGGGGCGAGCTTTTGACCGCTTCGGTCCGCGCTACCTGCTCCTTACCGGCACACTCCTGCACGTCTTTGGTTTGATGATGGCATCGATATCGTCCGAGTACTACCAGTTCATCTTATCCCAGGCGATCTGCAGTCCCCTCGGCGCAGCCATGGTTCTGTACCCGTCATTCAGCTGTGTCACAACTTGGTTCCGACAAAAGCGTGCTCTGGCATTGGGAATCACTGCTAGCGGCTCTAGTCTCGGCGGTACCGTTCTGCCTATCGTGGTTAATCGGTTGATACCGCGTATTGGGTTTGGGTGGACGATGCGTGTCTGTGCTTTCCTCCTGTTTGGCCTCCTGCTCGTGACGAATTTGACGGTCCGATCACGAGTTGCACCCCAACCAAAGGAGGCGGGTATTATGGCTTACCTCCGACCTTTTACATCGCTATCATTCGTGCTCACCTCGTTGGCGGGCTTCTTCTACTCCATGGGCATGTTCATTCCCATTACTTTCATGGTAACCTATGGTGAACATGTCGGACTATCAAACAATATGGCAGGGTACTTAGTCTCGATCTTCAATGCATCAAGGTGAGTCTCATCCATGGAGTTTTGAGCTTCCAACCCCTTGCAACCTGATATTGACTGCGACAGTGGAATCGGACGCATTCTGCCGGGATATATAGCAGACAAAGTGGGCAGCTTCAACGTGTCGATAGCAGCCGCGACTCTTTCGACGATCTTCATGTTAGGATTGTGGCTACCAGGGCATAGCCACGGCTCAGCCATCGCGTTCGCCTCCTTATTCGGATTTAGTTCCGGCACGTACACAGCCATCAGCCCAGCCTTGGTAGCGCATATTTCGAACCTTGAAGAGATAGGCACCCGTTCTGGGACCATGTACGCGTTCATGTCAGTGGCTGCGCTCACTGGCAGCCCGATTGGGGGGGCATTGATCTCGAATGCAGATGGGAGCTACTGGAAGCTCCAAGTTTTTGCTGGCTGTATGCTTAGTACTGGAACGGCGTTTTATGTAGCTGCGAGGCTGTACATAACTAGGGGTAGGCTGTGGGAGAAGATCTAATGTCTCATCTACTGTAAAATAATGTTGATAGGAAGCATTGGATGCAGGGGGGAGGCTATTACCACTATCCATTTGCACCGCCATAACATCGGCCAAGCCAGTCTACAGTCACTGTAAGCAGCCATAAATAGATAGAAGTTCAGAACTTCGTTCCACGCTAGGTACCTCTACTGTGATTGGGGTTGAACGTCGCTGCGTCAGTGACAACGTTGCGATTGGGAGGCTACACGTAGAAACGTTGCAGCTAATAATCTCTAAGAAGGAGCCAATGAAGAAGTAGTAATATCACCTCCAGGGGAGCGCCACTCGGTAAATGCCGTCTTGTGGCCTACGCTGTTACCAACAGTGCCGATTTCCGATAATCCAAATCTTGCTAGATCATCAGCACTATGGCTTCGGAAGTATAGCCCATTTCTATACAGAAAAGGCAATTGAGTATGGATATTGCAACCGGTGCACGATTCAAGTTCTACGAATTTACTGTTCTGATGTCTACTGTTAGTAAGAGTGGGCCAAACGTAGGTAAACCGTTTCATGTGAAGTGGTTCCAATTGTCTCACGTCAGTGGCTGCACCAATGATTCCAACACAGACTTCATCACATAACCCAGACGACTGGCCGCGATGTAACGATGTAATACTCAGGTAATGGCCATACCAGCAATTAATACGATAATGGTGGTCTTATGAAACTTTAGATACTATCCTGTTACCTAGTATAGCCTGTTGTAGCTAATTTTGGCTCTAGTTAACATCCTTCACATATTCGGTCCTTTCGCTTGGAGAATTTACGGCCGGTTCCGATTGTTGTATCGTAGACCTTCAATGGCCGTCATCGCGAATATCTTGTGATTCTAATATTGCCATTCCCAACTATAAATATCATCCGATCAGATCCCCAGTACCAAATGGATCAACTCGACCACTCTCAATCACACAAACACCACAATCAAATACATTTTTATTCCTTCTTCCCATCATGCTCTTCAACAACATCATTGTCGCCATTGCTCTCAGCGCCACTGCAACTGCCCAGAAATACCCCATCAAGTGTGGTGACTCAGTCTGCCCTGCAGACAGGCCTAAATGCTGCGAGGTCATCGTCAACGGAGATGCTGAGCTTGGGTGCTTTGAGGAGTGTCCTGCTCTACCCCCAGCCAATGCAAAACTGCGCCGCCGCGAGCAACCCACCATGACTATTGCAGCATCTCCGCCAATTCAAACTTTCGGCCCAAAGTGCGGAGACTCTTTCTTCTGCCCCGTCGGCCAAGTCTGCTGTCCTAACGCCTTGTACCACTGCGCCGACCCTGACAAAGTCAGCCAGGAATGCCCTCTGTAGTTGGCGAGGGCGAACTTGCCAACGGACTGGCCTAGCGATATGGCAGTCTCTTTCGGAATCAGATTGGACTACCTTTCAGGAATGACTGTGCTATTTTCTGGTCTTCTTCTCTGTTTCGTTATATCTCTTGGGTCACTGGATAACAGTCGTGAGATAGAAGGTTTCACCATGATTGTAATTAGACTCAAGGGTATGATACGGGTTCGGTACTTTGTTCAATGAAATTCATTTTATTCTCGCATAGTATCAGAAAAAGCTCGAAACCATCAGTGCCATCAGGTTCATAGTGGCCTCGTCCGCTGACCCAGGCGCGGGTTCCGATATACGAGTGTGCTAGAGATGAGATTAAAATTGACATACCTACAATCTACGATTGACTCCTCGCTCAAACCAGTGTCATGGAACAAGGATACAAGAGCACCTTAGATCCACTTGCAAAGAAATGAGCTTGAAATTGGAATATGCCGTAGCTGCTGATCAGAGGACTACACGTAGCGCTACAGATTATCTGACCAGTATTCACCTGGCGGCGTTTAGGCATAAGATCTACTTATGCCGGTGCTATAACTACATGCGATAAGAATGTGAGCGAGCTAAATGTGGCTTTTCGCAGATCAGCGCTTTAGTGCTTCTTGTTAGCCCCAGTTGATTAATGTTCAACTACCGCTGCGCCATGCTGGTAAGCAAAGCAGAAAGCTTCCGAAAAGTCTCCGCAACGTCATATATTAGCCTCGTCGCAAACCGATAAACGAAAATACAACAGTCCACAATAAGTACAATTTCCGGTAACAATTAAAAATGACGCGAAATATCCTCATCGTCGGGGCTACTGGCCAACAAGGCAAAGCCACCATCGACGCCCTATTCAAGACTCTCAACAAACCGTCACAACAGCAGGACATCAGCATCCTTGCCTTGACTCGATCAATCACGTCTCCAAAAGCCCAGGCTATCCAAACGGAGTACCCATCTATTACCCTTGTGCAAGGAGATACTCAAGCACCGCAGCCCATTTTCGAACAACATCCCAACATCGCATCAATCTTCATCGTCACAGTCCCGCCAAATGATGAGGCACAAGCAATCCCTCTTATTGAAGAAGCAACTGCGCATCCATCCGTTGATCACATCGTCTTCTCCAGTGTTGATCGTGGCGGCAACGAGACTAGCTGGTCGCAACCAACTGAGATTCCTCACTTTGCCGCCAAGCACCGCATCGAGCTCCGACTGCGGGACTTGTGCAAAGAGAACAACAAACGATGGACTATTCTTAGACCAACAGGCTTCATGGACAGCTACAACCCTGGTTTCTTCGGTCAGATGATGGCGTCCCTTTGGGCCGAGGGAATGCCAAAGGATCGAAAGATGCAGTTGATTAGCACCCATGGCATTGGTGTATTCGCAGCAAAGGTGCTTATGAACCCAGATGCTTGGGCGGGAAAGGCACTGGCATTGGCAGGTGATGAGTTGAGCTTCTCGGAGATTCAGCAGATTTTTCGAGAGCTGGTGGGAGAGGAGCTACCCCAGACATATAAGGTTGTAGCATATCCCGTGCTATGGATGGTCAAAGATGCGTCGAAGAGCTTTGGGTGGTTCAGAGATGCTGGTTGGAAGGCGGATATACAGAGCTTGAGGGCACAGGAGCCTGGTCTTCAAGACTTTGCGGCATGGCTTAGAGAATCGAGTAAATGGAAGTGTGTTTAGATCAAGGTTTCTGTTTTTGCTTCTCCATCACAAGGCGCAGCGAACGGAAATGGCGATGCTCACCCTCGTACAATCTCTATCTCCTCGTGCCCAAGAGTAATATCTAAGAGCAAATCTCACCTACAGCTGCGGAAGACGGTGTTAATATTATATTATCAGGAGATGCTATGAAAGATTAGGTGGTGTTAGATACCACTAGTTCTTACGCCTTGCATGGGCTTTTACTTTTATCTCCCCATTCACCGCCATTGTTATCGAGCGCCCAGAATACTGCGCCGCCCAAGCACAATCCATCAGCCCATGTCATCTTGAGTGCCAACGTATCAGCATCGTCATAGCCTATCCACTGATCACTTCCCCAAGTCGCATACTTTTGCATGGCCTCGGTGTCAAGCTTGACTGTCGCCTGATTGGCCGCTATAGCCTTTTTTATATCACTCAGCACCATGACGCCCGTCGGGTCTTTGACACATGAACCCTCTTCACTGGGCCCCGATGCAGCACAGCCAGCCTCATTGCAACTGGACGAGGAGACGGTATAACCGCGGCCGTACAGGGGGATGCCGAGGTTGATGAGCGACGGATCGGTCTGGTTCGCCCACAGCGGCATGAGATCGTTGGCGATATCAACAATGCTCGCCTGGTAGGTCACAGTGTTCTTGGCTGGTTCCGAGTCAACGCCCCAGCCATGTAAATCATAGGCCATGAAGTTGAAGAAGTCGACATATTTGGCCATCCCGGCAGCGTTGAAGCCCTGGATGCTACCCCAGTCCGCTGGCAGCGCCGCTGAGATGCCATAGTCTTTTCCAAAGGCAGCGCGGAGCTCCTGGACAAGGGAGACGAGGTTCTCTGCATCGGCGGTCGCCGGGAATTCCCAGTCAAGGTCAACGCCTTGGAAGGAATAGGTCTCCATGAAGGACTTCAGAGACGAGATGAAGGCGGATCGGGAGCTCGATGAGGCTGCCATGGAAGACCAAGTCTCGATAGAGAAACCGCCGCCACCAATGGCAATCCACGTTTGCAGTGAGCTGCTCTGCAAAGCGGTGAACTGTTTATAGTAGGCGACGTCTTGGGAGTTCTGAGCGCCCACTGCGAAACTGCTAGAGTCGAAATCGGCAAACGCCAGGATGAGATGGGTCAACCCGTTGGTCTGGATCTGGGAGGGGAGGACAACATCGCAAGACCGGTCCCAAGCCTGCTGTACACGCCAGTATCCAACGCGACGGCCGTTAGTCGCCGTCTTACCGTCAGAAGAGCAAGAAGGAACTGTAGGCACAGAGCAGCTCCCGTACGCTGATTGACAACCATCACCACAGTACACACTCGTTGTTCCGCAGTATCCGGCCGAAGAACAGCAGACGTTCAATGGGCAGCGGGCTCCATCGTTGTCAGGACCGCACTGGGCGAGGACAAGATTGGGTAGAAGTCCAAGAACCAGGGCCAGACGGCCGACGGCTTGAGGGAAAGAAACGAACATGGTCGAAGAGACTTGAAGCAGGTACAGAAGATTAAGGTACTAGGCTCTAATGTTCTTAAGCCTATTATATGTCCCATTCTACAAAGTCCCATTCACTACGTCGGGTACCTTTTACCGTCTCAACACTAAGCCCTATTAGAACAACCATCTCCACATCTAAAATAACGCTGACGCCAAGATCTCGAGGATTTTCATGTGCCGCAGCCTCGGGTGGCAAGAAAGGTTAGGACTTGAGAGGAGGATGCTAAAATTAAACTGAGCAAAGAGTCTCCTAAGTTTAGGCTTAAATACCTACATATTTTCGTTGCTTATGATCAAGGCCCCCTGTTTCTTGCCTCCCCTAGCGCAGGATCAAAAGAACCAGTAAGGCGATCCCTGCTGATACAAGAACCGTGCCGCGCCTAAAGCGGTCAAACCGCGCTTGGGGTCCAAAAGCTTCCAGTCCCTCACTTTGCTTCGATTGGTAGTTAAACGACCTCGAACCAGCGATCCTTCTCCACAGTAAGCATGCGCCAAACTTCCAGCGCCTATCCCAGACAACGGCTTTCGATGCAATTGGTCTCCTTAGGTCTCTCCTGAACTCTAAAGCGGCGAAATGGCGAAGAAGAGCTAGGCGTCCTCTACACCCTGGATAACTGACCATGCATGGCCTTGCTGCTGACATGACTCTCCCCTGTTGAAAAATATATCCATGTTCAGCTGGCAACCCAGGCCAAGCCAACAGACATGTTATAGCACAACTGTCTGCGCTACAGCATCCTATGGGCTTTCAGCTAGCCATTTTGCCAAGTTAACTAGCTTCAAGCCGGCAACTTGCTCCAGAAGATAGGAGTACTTCAATGGACGCGATACCGGGCCGACCCGCTCATGTTCTTTTCTCTTGGGGGCGGAGTGTATTTGTTGTACTGTGGTCTAGCCCTATGGGGCAAATGAAGCTTTGGGACCTTTGGGTGGGTGGACTCGGTGGAGCAAGGAGATTATCAAATTAACCGCTGGGGTTTTACCAGGGTCATTTTTGAGAGTTAGCCCACATAAAGGCATTGTGCCCTGCTAGGACGGAGGAGGGGAATTCCTTCTGCGTCGTTTGCCTTTGCCAGAGCCAAACCAGCCAGTCGTCGCAATGGAGCTCTCTCTGTTGTGCTTTGTCTGTGTACTGTCTCTAGCCTCAGCCTCGTTCCCCTTCAACTTTGGACTGTAAGCTACACGGACCTCCTGCCCTGACCCCCCCTAACTGGTCCCAGCTCATCCTCTCCCGTCCTACTGCCGCGCGCAGCAAATCCCACTAGCAAAGACGGCAACTGTGGTTCCAACTCCGAGACTAACGCGACATGCCTCACATCCACTTTCGGTAACTGCTGCTCCGAAAAAGGATTTTGCGGAAAGACAGCGTCCTACTGTTCGGAAGGATGTCAAGAGGCCTTTGGTAGCTGCTCGTCGAGTGAAGATGGACAGCTTGTGAGCACGTCGGGGTCATGTGGTGCGACGTCCACGAGCAACATCACTTGTGAGGGCAGCACGTATGGAGACTGCTGCTCAGAGAAGGGCTACTGTGGCAAGAATGCAACCTATTGCGGTGCTGGGTAAGTTCAATCCACTGCTTGCTCCGATAGTGTTCCAACAAGAGCACTTTGGGCTTCTAGCCCGGCGAGTATGTCGTCAATTCAGACGGCATCGCCAGCTTCAGGCTCTCCAACATGCTTTAGACGTCGCTGACATCGAGATATCAACAGATGCCAAAGTATGTTCGGTACTTGTTCATCCGGTGACGAATCCTCCACGACAACCGCCACGTCTGACAAGTCTTCAACCTCGACGGCAGCGGCGTCAACGAGCCTTGGTGCGATATCGATTGACGGAAACTGCGGATCCAATTCGGATATCAATGCCACCTGCAAAGACAGCACGTTTGGCGATTGCTGTTCGGCAAAGGGATACTGTGGCGGGAGCTCTGGTAAGTGACCCCGTGAAGAGGACGTGCAACTCTTACGCAGCTCAGCCATGCTAACTCAGCTCTCTAAGCTTACTGTGGCACTGGATGCCAAAGCGACTTCGGTACTTGCGATTCGACATCCTCGTCAACAACCGCGTCTTCGTCCTCGTCGACATCCTCGGCTGAATCCCCCTCGACGACCCCGTCCACAAGCTCCCTCAGCACCGGTGCCAAGGCCGGAATCGCAGTCGGATCTGTCATTGGCGGACTTGGAGCAATAGGTCTTGTCGCTTGGCTTGTGCTGCGAAGGAAGAACAGAAGGTATTCGCAGCCATTGACGGGTAGCGATACGGGGAAACCTAATGACGAGACGAGATATGAGTTGCATGACGAGAGGACACACGAGATGCATGCGCAGAGTCTGGTTGAGTTGCCTGCTGATTATGGGAGGGTTGACGATCGGGCTGCGGCGGGGTATGATGGAGCATACAGAGGACATTAAACTCCGGTTCTGGATTATGAGCTCGCTCATGACTTGGATGTGACTGGGGACGTGTGACGAGATTGAGATTGGCTGATATTGCGGTTTTAATATATGAAAATAATTATATAACTTTCTAAACGCCAGTATAAAGCCACATATCTCTACATATGCAACAATCTTCCGTCCTGTTACACTACAGCATGACAAGAGAATGAGGACTAGTCTTTGTTAGCTTTTTGATTATTCGCACCAGCTTAGCTCAGGTAGTGGGAATGGACCTTTTTATACTTGTATTTTGCCTCCAAGTTATTTTCTATATACCCGCTTCTGCAATTCTTGACTCACATGAAGGGCTAGTCAAGGAGGCTACTGGGACCAAAGTCGAGTTACAAAAGTTCTTGCAGACTATAAGAAATGCAAGTTAGGGCTGGTAGTAACACAACATAGAACTTCAGCAAGACTCGAGGGATCCGCTTAGCTTTTGGCCCCTGGTGATAAGCCTTTATGGGTATTGATTTAAGTCTAAGATTAGATGCTCTACTTCTATTTATAGACTTATATATAGCAACAGAACACTCATTTATTCCTCAATTAATATGGAGAGGTGACCTCACAACGGGCCCTACAGTCCAGCCCTAAAGGGGCTTCCGTCCCCAAACAACCTTCTGTCTGAAATACGAGTGAATCTTGGGTGATCGAATCTCACGTCTGAAATGCGAGATAAAGACAGTGACTTCTTCTTCAGTCCAGCCTAGCGCAGTAGCCATGTGAAGGACCGTTCCATGCGCATCTTGCTCGAAAGCAGCCTGCATGTATTGTCCTATGCTTCGCTGCTTCGGATCCTTTGGCCAGCCTCCAGTTGGATTCTGTCACAACATTAGTCTTCGCCGACCTCGGTGCTAGACGGAATACTTGCCTTAAAATCTCGCTCTTCGATATCTACGAAACCTGCTTCTTTCATTCCCTCTCTCTGGATGTTTTCTTCAAAGATGGTAAACGGTCGACCGATCTTGCGTCCACCTTCGACGAAGAACTTCTCCCATTGGCTTATAGCACTACCTGGTAGAACTGTACCGTCGTCGCTTTCGACGCGTGATGATGGCTCGTAACTCTCGATGTAGCCTCCTGGTTTGAGGCATTTGTAAGCTTCTTTAAACAGAGACTTCCAATCTGCGATGCTGCCAACGAGCCAGCGCATATGAATGTAGTCAAAGGAGTTGGGTTGGAAGGTCCACTCCTGAGTACAGTCTTCTATCTGACTATTCAGCTCAGCGTCAGCACCAAATGGATGGAGATAAAGCGACTGATTGCAAAGGCTTACAACTCAAGATTGGGAGGGATCCAGCCAGGCTGGATCGGCGCGAGGTCAGTCCCGATGACGGAAGCATTCGGGAACCTGTCGGCGAACTCCCTTGGATTCACGTGAGCTTGTAGTACTCCTCGGTTGATTTGGTTAGCGGGTGCTTACATGGCCCAGATTCCTATCATATTGTTAGTTACGGTGGCCAGTACTCGTTTTAGATACTTACCAGTTCCCGTTCCAATGTCCACAACAGTCTTAGACACCATGTTGATTAGCATACCCATCATGTTTGTACCGGGTCACCCTACCTGAATATCGTCTGGGACTGGTGCCAAGTACAACTTGTCGCCCAGCAAGAGTGTAAGTACGTGGTGGCTAAATATCACGATGGTCAGTTACTGTCAAAGGCATCTTAGCAAAACCTACTTGATATCCATCGCCTCCTGGCCAGTATCGTCGATAGGGCCCCTTCTCCCTGTCAGTCGTGATACTCATGTTTGTCTACTATAACGCACCAGTACTCGGGGTTTCCCCGCTCACTCTGGTACGCCCTCCCATTGATCGTTCTATACTGGAGGATACTAGATGTCAAGGACGTAGTTGAGCTAACGTTGTCAAGCATAGCTGAGTCGCCATCCTCTGCCGCGGCGTCCTCCTTCGACACAGCCAAGTCAGCGACAGAAGCTCAACCGGATTGCAAATCTCACCTCTGGCAATTGTGACCAATGCTCTGGTGGGAGAAGACCGCTTTCCGCGGCTGGCGGCGTTGAGCCAGCTGAACCTGAATCCGTACGCTTCTTGCGAGTAGACGACGACATCTTGGTTGCGGAATGAAGAGAATTGAAGAGAAATGAGAGTGTACTGGTGGTCTGAGTAACTGATCATGATATTTCAACTCGGGCTGCGGGGTCAAGCGTCTAACCATCCATGTTTGTTGATGTATCAATATGCGTTCAACCAACAACAGTGGAGTGCTGGCCAATTGTTTGGCTTTGATCCTTGCAACACGTATGCATATGTCGGGAAACTGACCCGATGTACAGCTCAAATACCGTGGTGTATGCGACTGAGTTATTTTTCTTGCATCAATGTGACAGGCGCTGAATTGTATTTTCTTATGGGCTACTCAATTTTATCATTGCCGACATGGCTAGGAGTAATAGTTTGTAGGCAAGCTGTGATAATGCAAGCCCAATGCTGGAATTTTTGTCCCTCTGTCACATGAATATGGCCGTGAATTTACGTGGGAATAGTGCCGTATGGCGAAAGTGGATGAAGGTATATAGAGCCGCCCATCGCAGTGGTCACGGCATCTGATGATACTGCATCAATATCTGTTGCACAGACTGCCGTGATATCTTCTAAAGCGCCAGTATTGTCATTTGCAATGCTTTATGTCTTTTCATATCCATTGTGACTCTCTGATATTAGAAAATGAGCGGACACATAATTCTTCTGGGCGCAAGGGGGTGAGAGTACAGTGCAGTGATAAGTGTTGACTACGACCTTCACAAGGTTTGTTCTAACTAGTTTCTTAGTATGTGATTCTATGCCTCCTCAATGATATAAGCACTCGAAATTTGGAGGAGATGAAAACTCTCCAGATAGCATCGCAAGGAACCGGATTCAACGGGCGTAGTACTATGTGAGGTACGATTCAATGATTTGTAATTCCTCGGGATATGGATCTTGAAACGAGGGTTTCATCTAGTTAACGCCTTGATGCACATTAGCCTATTAGACTAGAGACCTGAGGTCAGTGGCTATATACCAACAGGATCTGTGCTGCGTCTTCGGCAAGGCTCTGGCAGGCCCAAAGTCCCTCTTTGTAATCATCATGGAACAGGAAACGTATCACTTAAAAGCATAGACGCGTCATACACCAGAGGTCTTGCATCGCGAAACCATCTAGGAGAGCTGCGATCCTTATCTCGATGAGTGGATGGCTTTGTGGGAACACTGAGAGATGATGCATCATTTCTCATGCTGGGAATAATGAACGACATCGAAGCATTTCACAAAAAGGAGCTACATAGAGAAGAAACCAAACGAACATGATTTAACAAATAACAAAGAGCTGAATCTAAGGCTGCGAATAACTATGCTAGTGGTTGCTTGATAGAAATCTTGGAAAAGCCTCCACCTTGCTTGACAAAACGGTGAATCTCTTCCAACGCATTCTCGGCAGTACCTTCAACTACTCGGACCGGGGGCAATCGGAATTTGCTCCCATAGTTCTCAATAGACCAGTTCAAAACATCCCAAGCTTTAGCATGATCTGCAGGTCGCGAGGGAATAGTAATGGGATGTGGAACGCCAGGAGGCTGGATCACAAACTCAATTCTGCTCACGGCAACGGGCATCTTGAAGCGCTTGTTATCCCGTATGACTGTTGAAACAATTACGGTATCATCTGCCACGGCTCGCAGTACCTGCTTGTCTGAACCGGGAGCCCCTGCTGCATCGAAAGCGTATAAGAACTTGTCATAGCCCAAGTCCTGCAGAGTTTTGGCGATAGCCTCGTGGACATTCTCGTCCTTGTAGTCGAATAAGTGTTCGACTCCGATGGATCGTAGATGTTCAAATTGTGATGGGTTCGCGGTGACCAAGATGGGAGACACGCCACTTGCAATAGCGAATTGAAGGGCGCAGTACCCAACGGAGGCTGTTGCTCCCCAGAGTAGAAATGGACCCTTAACAGCCTGCTTCTCGCTCTCTGAAGGAAGAGGGAATTTGAAAAGGTTGTATATAGCATCGGCGGCCGTCATGGCAACAACAGTCAGACTCGCTGCGTCGGGGAGAGGCAGGTTGTCGGGGACCTTGTACAGCATTTCCTCCGGGCAAGTGATATAAGCTTGATGAGCTCCGTACTCAAGCGGCTGATAAAGGCCTCCGGGCGTGTATCCCGCTACATAATCTCCAACCTTGTAAATAGAGTTGGGCTTTGTGACTTCGATGACTTGGCCGCTAAAGTCATGGCCCATGATGATATTTTTCATTCCCAGGAAGACTGCATGCTTGATGTCGGCGGGATTAACGCCCGAGTATAGAACTTTGATGACCAATTCTCCATCGCTTGGTTTCGGGAGGCCTTGTCGTTCAATGACTTTGGTGTTGTTTTCTCCATCAATGAACAATGCTTTGGTAGTATCCGTGGCAGCCATTTTGATAAAAAACGTGGGGAAATTGGTTACGAGGTGAGAATGATTCGGATTTAGAAATAATTGAGTGTCTATAAACTCAGTTTATGGGCGACATCGGCATTTATATAGGAGAGCTGAGAAAGCTGAGATACCTCACCTCGGCGTTTTGAGATCTCAAACTTCCGATTATCTAAGCGAGTTGCGTCAGCTAGAAGCCGTTTGTGAGTGCTAGAGAGTCTCGCTTGCATCGGAACGGGAGTTGGTTCGGAACACTAGTGTTGGTGCTCGTAGCGCATACAGGGGTCAGCTGAGTAGCTTCCGCTGACGTACACTACATTTAGAGTTTTGGACAACTGATTCCGACCCTCAATGACCTCGGTAGTTGACAGTTGAATTTAAATGGGAGGCCCTGGCGCTACAAAGGTAGGGAAGGTCACTGACAGGATGAGTACCGTGCTTAAATCCATACACCTGAACAGTAGCCTAATGATAGAGTACGAGAGCTCATGTATCACCATCTGAACCTAAATCAGTGGCACGCGCTTTCGCCACTTCACTATGCTTGTACGGGATAGGGCATCTTTCTATCAGCGACCCAGTAGTCCTGAACGCCTATAATCTTGAGGGCTTGTCCTGATGGGAACATTTGCATTCATTCTTCCTTACGACGATCGATAAAAAGCAAAGTCTCACTCGGTTTGCGATATGAAAAGCTCTTGTTCATGCTGTCTCCATGGTACAGTGGATGGAAATAAATGCCTATTACCGTATTCATTCTGTTACATGGAAAGTGGCTATGGGGTCGATTTTGATCATTCTAACCAGTTAAAATGAGAAAAGATCAGATCTGCTACTATCTATAGTAAAAAGTATATCCACAGCCCTGTTCTAAATAACAGAATGGATATGGTAGTCCAAGTTCATGTCAGACTCGACACGTAAGAATATCAGCCGCTCAGATTCATCAACCAACATGACCGGTGCCATGAAGAGCTCCTACCATTACACAAGCAATTATAATAGTATTTCTGTGAACCTTGAGGGTTATCAAAACGTCTTATCCCTTTTTTTATCTCCGCGGAAACTTTGCGGAGACATACTATCCGGAGACTTTTGGTCCAGCTGAACACATCCGAAATAAAAGAGCATATTTGCCAAAGCTCAATCTCTTTCTACTTAAACTTTCATCTTTCCACATTGTCTTTACTTCTATCTCACCTTGAACCACTTCCAGCTTGCTTCTGAGACATCTTGCCAACCATGGGCGACAAGATCAACACCATCAGTGACGAGGCCAAGGCCCTTGGGGAGAAGAACAAAGAGCACTTCGAGTAAGACTCCCCCAACGCATATCAGTTATGGTCTAACATGAGCAGCCAAGTCGCCGCTGAAGTATTCAAGCATCCCTGGATTCAGCGGTTATGTAATCAGATATCCGACGAACTGCGACAGAACCTGGACTGGATCGGCATTCCTGAGAAGCCCGATGGATTCAGGATGCTTGATTATGCCTGCGGTAACGGCGTTGCTTCTCGTGTGAGTTCTCCCGTCTTTTGTACTACAAGTGGTGGCTAATCGTGTTAGGCACTCGCCCCGTATGTCTCTATCGTTCGAGGCATTGACATCTCATCCAAAATGGTTGAGCAATACAACATGCTTGCAGAAGCTGCTGGATTCAGCCCAGACAAAATGAGAGCCATACACGGGGACTTGATGGACCCTGAAGCATCGCCTTCCCCAGAACTGGACACTCCAGAGTTCAATGACTTTGATCTCATTGTTATGTGCATGGCTCTTCACCACGTACAAGACTACGCCGCTATGATTCAGAGACTGGGCGAAAAGCTCCGTCCTGGTGGTGTGCTTCTGATCATCGATTTGGTTGCTTCTTCGGAGAGTGGCTGCCCTGAAGCCCCTATGGCTAAAGAGATGTCTAACCATACCATGTCCAAGATGGGCTTCACTGAGATGGAGGTTAAAGATGCGTTTGACAAAGCTGGCCTGGATGGTTGGTCTTGGAAATGGTGTTCTGAGAGATCCAAGGTTCCTGAAGAGATAGGCGGTGAGCAACAAGGCTTTTTCGCCCGAGGTTGCAAGAGCCTCGGGGGTAAAGATTAAGCAGGTCTAAGAGCGTTTCAATTAGACGTGGAAAGGATCAATGCTAAATATGATGATTATCGAGTGTATCGACTAGGCATTAGCCAATAATATATGGGAGCTGGGCATAAAGATTATTCTTTAGGATACAGCAGAGCCCTCAGCCTTGAAGTCAAAGGGTCACATCTGCTTCACGAGATTCGATTATCAAAGCTCAATTTTATAGTAGAAAACCTGGAGGCTTGACGAAAGCCTTAGAATACACGATGTTATTTGGAACTTGCTGATTGTAATCCCTAACCAAAAGGTGATCATAAAAATAATGGGGAGAAGCGGGGAAATCCGGTATGTTGTAAGTTTCAGGTATTAACAGTATTGTCTTCTGGTGTTCCTATGTTTTTCCCGTACAACCAATATCAGCGACCTACTTCATCCTCAACGCTCAAGGATTGAATAACTTGTACATATAGTGAAAGGAATTTATTCAGATCATTCTTCAGTAGGTAAATCAGAATCATTTCGCGATTCAAAGTCAACCCCTAGTGCTTCGAGATCCTGAACTTCTGGTTTAATCCATTGTTGCCATCCCAGGTAAGAAAAGGCGTATAGTTGGCAGTATCACCTTGCTGTAAATCAAGGTACATGCCGTACTTCAGGTTTCGGATTCTATTCCAAGGTAAGCTGGGCTCCGAAATCGAGCTGGCAATAACTTACTTGAACACAGTGTTGTTATTGATTGAATCGAGCGTCGTGCCCTCAAACTCCCATTGCGCTGCCTTGTCCGAAACATCTTTACCTGGGTCGCAGCGAGCCTTTTGGTTACGTCCTATGTAACTGTAAATAAAATTACCGTGCTTAAAACTTATGTTTACATACCTGCAGACCAGAGAACATAGTTGTTACGCGTGTTCTTAATAACCACAACATTGCTGTAGCCCCCAACAGAATAAATGTCCCAGATCTGATTGTTATTGTTTTTAAAGGAACTGTATAACAACGGTCAGATTATCATGCTCCTCTTTCGCTGTATCGGGGCACTTACTAGCATTGAACGGGCGTACCAGCTCCTCCTCCATCAGTTAGATCGACCACGATCTCCCTGTTGCTGGGCACTTGACTCTTGATGTTGCACTTGAACTGGAAGATTGGCTTTGACAGCAGATTTCGGATCTGCTGTTGTAGGTCATTGATCTGCGACTGGAGATTGTTGATCGTGATCGTCTTTGCATTGGATTCCTTGGTAAGGTTGTCAATTCGAGTAGATTGATCACGAATGGTGGAATCCTTAGCGTTGATTTGGTCTTGCTTGTTCTTGACATCTTGGAGGGCTCCATTGAGCTTGGACTGTAGATCGGCGTTGTTCCTCTCGAGCTGCGAGATTCTTTCTGTCTTATCCTTGGCCTCCTTCTGAAGCCTCTCAATATCCTTCTCCTCAACTTCAAGCTTAGCTTCAAGTGAGGCAACGCGAGTGGTGAGATTCGCGATAGTAGCGCCGGCGTTGGTCAAACTAGTCTCTGCTGCAGCAAGTGCTGTTTTGGTCCGGTCGAGGTTCTTCTGTACCTCGGCCTTTGAAGCTCGTTCGTAGTCAAGTTGGGCTGTCAGTCGGTCGATGGTATTATGGTCGTCAATATCATGCCCCTTGTCCTTCTTGGTCTCCTCGTCCTTCTCCTTCAACTTGGCTTCGTAGGTAGCTCGGGCTTCATCAAGTCTTGTAGTCAAATCGGCAACCTTTGCCTTCTCAACAGTGAGGTCATCTCCAAGCTTCTTGACCTCTCGCTTGAATTCGGCGATTGCAGCGTTGCGCTCCTCGATCACCTCGCCTCGAAGATGGAAATTGGTGTCCAATTGATTGAATCGCTTACTTATCAGCATATGCCCAACTAAAAGGGTCAGTTATTGTTACTCACCTCATGGGCGTAGTTGACAAGGTAGCCAGCTTGATCGGCGTAGGCGACTGCATGTTTCAAGTTCTCGATGATTCCGATGGGGAAAGGAAGAGGCTCGAGGACACGGGGGAGGGAGGGCTGGGGCTGGGGCAGGCGCACTTGGAGTTCGGCATTGTGAGGGGGAGGGAGCGGGGCGTCCCATTCACTAAATCGTGGTTATTATTGACGAACAGTCGTTGAGTTAGTTGAGACGGGCATCTGGGACTTACTGGGTGTGAGGGTTGGTAACTGCCAGGAGCTTGTACTCGCCTAGATCGCCGTCCGCCTCTTGTCCCTTCATATGGACGGTAAGAATATCAGTTTTCTTGGCCCAGTTGCAGGTGACTTCATAGCCGGCGTCAAAAGAGAACCAAACACTGTTGTCGTCAAGAGCAGCAATCTTCTGCTGTGAAGAGTGGAAGTTTGACACTTTTTCTTTGCCCTCGCTGTCTTTAGTCCATTGCCACAATGCATGCACAGGTCGTCCTTCACCGAACCCCTCAGGAACGATAAACAGGCAGAACTCATCAGTCGCAAGCGTGGTCCAATTGATCTTACCCAACCAAAGACGGCCGCACTCCCTCAGCCACTCTCCCTCAGGCATCCAGATCCGGTGGAACTCCATCTCGCTCTTGTCCTCATCGCGGGAGATAACAAGATGGAGCTTTTCATATCCATCGCTAGATGTTATCTCCCAATTGAAGTAAACAGGCTCGGGGGTGAAGGTGTCGTCACCTTTCTTTGTTTTGGAGACCTGGTGAACGGGGAGTCTCTGCGCCAGATTGACCTTTTCCGTTTTCAGCTGGGGGTGACCCTTCGTCCACTGAGATAAAAACCAGACAGTATCTCCAACACGGATTGGCCCGGATGGTAAGATGATTACGGCGGTCTCATCTTGAGCCCACTGGCCCCAGTTGAATCTGCCTTGGTAAATGAACATGTTGGCTTGGATTTAGAGATGCAGCTCAAGTTTTGTAGGATTTCTAAAGAGAAATAGTTGTTTATGTTTGACTCAGAAAAGAACAACTGGTATGATTTAGAAGAGGCTTATATAACCGATAGTAAAGAATGCATCTATAGAGTCTCTATGTAAAGCCATAACAATAAATATTGCACATCACCCTCATCTACCTAATCCGGCACTTTTCTCAACGATCTTCTGCATGATTTTACTAGATTATAGCTGATATAAATTTGTGGCTTGCTGAAACTAAGTTGGGAAACCTCTCAACCAGTCCAGCTTCATCCAGCAACAAATCACATCCATTGCTCTGGCTCTGACGGCATGCAGCCTTCACGCTTTGACATTATTGGCACCCCAGAACAGAATTTTACCCCGCTCGCTACTTATGGCGTCCATTATCGTATCATAGTTGCAGGTAATAAACCTTTGGACCCTTGCTGTAAGCTCCAGAGGAGCCGACAACCCCATGATCACTAACGAGCCGGACGTGACAAAGTACCTTATACAACGTCACCCCGCCAGCCACGATTGATAGGGATGTCTCAGCTAAGACCGATATCTTCAGCAGTCCTAAAGCGGCTATCAGCTCCCAATTAATCGTCTTATAGGGAAAGGATCGGCCCGCAGTCTCATGCACGTCGGCACTCCCGGTACTTATAGCGAGACCTGTGTTGTCACCACATTAGATGCTTACATGAAGAACTACTACTTGCTTCTATTAAGTGGCCTGGCGATTTGACAGGGGTAACTTTCTGTCATTATCGACTCTCTCCTCTATTTGGTACATCGATTATACGTACTTAGGCTGCCGTTCTTACAAACTTCACTCTGATATACATACAAAACTTTAAAATCCTACATTTCTCTATAATATCATTAGAATGGTCTTTTGAGGCCAGGGTAGTTCATACAACTCTCCTCCTCACACGCATCGGTAAAAAAGAGACGATGTAACTCATGAAGCTGACTGCATTCATTAGTCTGTATTTCAGCCACCCTAAAACGGTCACAAGCTCCCCACTTTACTCATTATTTCTACATCGGCCAAGATGATCTTACATGATGACCCTTCCCGGGCGAATTGTAGGAGGTATGGAGACGTCAGCGGCAAGTATGATACAATGATGGCTCAGAAGGATATCGACTGGGCAAAATATGATGTCAAAGCGTAGGGTTGCATATTTGGCCTGATTCCATGCGATTGGACATGATTTGCTGCTGGATGCGGCTGAAGTTTTTCAGCTATGGTCTTGCAGCCACTTGCAGGAGACTGTGAGAATGTGTTGGATCAAATGCCGAGTGACAAACAGAATAGAATTGATTATTCAGAGTGAGTGAAGTCTAACTCTGCCTATATAATCCCTTTTCTATCCATACCAAGCCCACAGCACATGGGAAAGGCCCCGACCATTCAACTTTTCAATTAATATTTCTATTCAACCTTTCATCTTCAACATGTTTGTCTATGAAGGCAGACTCAATTGGGGCAGTTCAGCTCGCGATGAGACAGCCATCATTATTTTACCTTCCGGCACGATGCGGGCAGGAGACCCCGTCTTTATCCTGTCTCAATGGACTTCTGATTCCCAAGGAAACAAGAAGGCCCCGCTATCCCAGAAAATAACTATCGACAAGGTCACCAAGACCGCCAGCGGCAATGACACCTTTACAGTCAAACCAGGCTACTACAGATGGAACATGACCTCTCGTGACAACTACGATAAGCTTAACTTTGTCCTATCTACAGACACTACTACAGTCAAGAGCGATATGGAGTTTAAGCGCATCTGGAAGCCGGAAAACTCACAATCAAAGGACACCGGCAAGGTCTGGGTCAGCAAACTCAACTGGCCCGTCATGGCAGATAATGAATTTTGTCTATTCATTGCCCCTGAAGGGTTTGGCGAAGGAAAGCCCTTCCTCTCAGTGTGGCAGTGGTCCTACGATAAGAATCTCAAGGAAAGAGTACCAATCGTCCGGGTTGGGAAACAAAGCATTGGTGCGCTTGACAACAACTCTGCCTGGTTCACTAGTCAACTGGACTCCGACTACCTGGTTACCTGTGTCTGGGAAAAATCGACTGATGTCCTCAATGTATTCATGAAGGGGCCTGCACCCGAAGGCGAGCATGAGGTAGGCGCCTTTAAGCTATTTGCAAACACCAAGCCTCACGACGAAACTCCAGATGGCAAAGACGAAGTTGCAGAGCTGAAGAGAAAGATCAAGGAGTTGACCGATGATCTAACTGCTGAGAAAGCAAAGACTGCCCGCTTGACGGCACAGCTTGCTCAAGCCCAAGCTGCTTGCCAGGATGAGAAGACCCAGAAAGACAACGAGATCAAGACGTTGAAAGATAGAGTCTCACAGCTGGAGAGGGATAAGACTGACCTCCAGACCAAACTTGACCAAGCTCTTGCAGCCAAAAGCGACCAAGCCCAGAAAGATGCAAAGATCGGTGAACAGGCTGCTCGCATCTTCGAACTCGAGAAGAAGCTTCAAAACCGGCCTGAGCTCTTGTTCCGTACTTGGTTCAGGAGCGGGATCACAAAGGGCTACAGTGGTACTAAGCAGTACTTGCTTCAATTGACTAAGGCAGGAAATCCTCAGGGCAAGCCTCCTGTTTCAATCAAGTAAGTGCCGAATTTACACACGGGAGGGTTTTGATCTAATCGCCTGCGTTAAGAGAAATGAATACTCTTTATACAAGTCCATACTGGGAGATTTATGCTGTTGACAGCTCCAATGATGCTGTCATCCTTATGAACTCGGCCAGAGGCTATATTATTTGGTCTAAGGGTATGTATATATATTATCTTCAGTATCAACCACTGACTAATAGTTCTGCTAGGACATCAACACAACGTCCAAGCTTCAACGCACGACCTCTCAGACCCTGCAGCGCATTGGGTTCTAGAGGGCATAAAGAGAGATAGCCCTTCTATGAACAATATAGTTAAGTCAGTACGCCATGGTATCACTCTTTGTGAAAAGCTTGGCTAATTGTAAACAGAATTCGAAATGTAAAAGATGGTACATATCTAGACGTAAAGAATGCACATGCGGCAGACGAAACTGCCATTATTACACATAATGGTAATAGTGGATCAGGCCAGAAGTTTGAGATCTACTTGATTTGGCAGGATTAAAGATATCAAGTAGTGGAGGAGGGTTAATTACTATAGCGATTACTCTGTTCTCATGTGCGTGGCTCTATTACAGAATCCCATGTATTCGATCAAATGCCGGGATCAACTGTGAGATTGTCCCTGAAGAACGATCCGTCATCCGAGCCAGTGGCAACCGGGCAGTACCCTATGTAGCCCAAAGGTTACACTCGAAGGACGTGAGATCTTGAAGAATCTTTATCTGTCCTTATAAGGCTTGCAGGGTTTGCCGAGAAGCGGAGAGTAACATGGATGATATCTTCATTTATTAGATTTATACTCGTTTTATTTAACCTTTTGGCATTAAATCTTTACCAAGATATGGATTGGTTGCTCCATCTGTGAGTCTATGAAAAGATCATTCCATACATCGGTGTATTCAATCCTCCGTTGGAGATACTGGAAGATATATCAATGCCCCTTGAGATCACTTCTTCTCATCCTTCAACTCCCCACGCTCCTTGATAACTCTAGCAACCTCATCGCCAACCTCTGTCCCCAACCCTTCAAAGCCCTTGATAACACCATCCCTATCCCCTTGCCCCATCTCCTGACTCATCTTGAACTTGCCCTCCAACTTGGTAACCTCGATCTCAATGCCAATGATGTTCCTCTTCAACAACTCGACATATTTCTCCGGCGCATCAGACACCTTCCACTGACTCTCAGCCGTGTACCCCATCGCACCTCTCTCATTATGATCCGTAAGATCACTAACCGCCTTTCCCAAAAACGAGGACGTCTCTTCGTTGTTCTCATAGTAAATCCTCGCTTTTCCATAAACCTGCGCCGCAGCGTAATTCCACGTCGGCACAACTTTTCCCGTCGCCGGTTTCGTCTCAGTGTAGAATTTGGGGGTCACATAATGGTGAGCCGGCTTTGTGAAGATTACTAGGACTTCATCTTCAAGATAGCTTTTTAGAGAGGGGTTGGAGGTGCAGTGTTCGATCATGGCTTTGCTTTGGGGGTTTTGGCGAGCCAAGTGCCCACGGAGACGACCGAGTTCTGTTTCGCTGGATTCATCTTTTACGTCAAGAAGGAAGGGGATGTGGCTGCTTTGGAGAAAGGAGTAGTTTTGGGACTTGATCCCGGTTGTGAGCATTCCGAGGGGGTTTTCGTGGATGAGACGGCGAAGGACTCGGAGGTCTGCTTCGGCGTGGGCGGCGCGGATATACATGGTCGCAGTGCCAGGTGTGTCTCTGTATTATCGTGTTGATTTATTGTAAGAGGGAGATGTTTATTGAAGCCTTTTGGCTACTGGTGTAGAACGAACGGATATCGCAAGTAATAAAGGTTTGGCGGAGAAGGCGGGCCGCCAGTTTGAGAGGGCGTTGTTCACATTGACCGGGCCGGTCTAGATCGGCGAATCACAAGTACAGCCATTCTAAGCAAGGCCTAGAGCGAATGGGTGAGTTTGTCATTGGCCACTCAACTGGCATCGGACCTACTTCCGAGGGCCGAAAATGCTTGAGTGCGAATATCGTCGATTGAGTCTCAATATGTCGGTGTTGAATGCCGAAAAGGATTGAGAGACATGGTTTGAACCGTAAATACCGGGAAGAATCTAATTTATCTGCACTCTCGCCTGTCTATTCTATCGTCATATTTCAAGTCCACTACCTAACGCCAAATCGACCAACCCACGATTCATCATCCGTCTTGAGTCTTTTACATCTCCAAACTCTTAATCATGACATTATCAGTCTGAACAATTGAACCAACAGTAAAATCATGGTTCCCGACCTGTTTATATCCCCATTTCTCATACGCCCTTATCGCCCTCGAATTCTCCTCCCAAACACCAAGCCACAAATTCTTAAACCCCTGCTCCTTCGCCATGCTCTCAATAGTCTTCTCCAAAGCCTTTCCAACACCAGCGCCATGAGAATCAGGATGTACGTAGATCCGCTGTAGTTCAACGGGTTTATCACTGTTTTCTACACAGGGCTCCCTGCTTCCCCGGGTGAGGTATGCGAAGCCAAGAAAGTCATCGTCGGAGTTTGTCGCTATGACCACATCTTTATTTGGGTCGTTTAAATCATCCATGATTGATGCCTCTGTGTATGATTCTTCGAGGAAGGCGGCCAGTTCGTGGGGTTCGACAGAGTGCCCGAATGTTATTGTGAAGACATGTGCGCCTAGCTCTGCGATGCGAGTGGCATCGGCGAGTGTTGCAGGCTTGATGATGACTTCTTTGTGATCCTGTTGGGATTTCTTGACAGTCATGATGAGACGAATTGGTGCAACGCAGCAAAGAATAATGATTGAGTAATAAATACTGTGTAGGTGTAGCTCGGTAGATATTGGAGGAGTTGGCGGTGAGTGGATCTATAGACTTCGGATCTCAAAAATTGGGCTTAGCTGGGCGGCTTAAAATACTTGAGAAATCGCAACGAGGAAATTTAGATAAACTCTTAGACCAAAAATTAAAAACCATGCAGATCTAGTTACTTTGGCCAGTGGCTTCTGGAAAGATCTCGGCCCTGTTTCAGACCATGACTAGCGCGCGCCCTTGATGTCAAAAATGAATGGGCCTCGCCTTTGGATTGATCATTTCCGGGACCGGATATGCACAGTCATGATACCAGGTTCAGTGTTTTTTTTATAATTGAGATATTGACATTGTTTTTTATGGACTTTACCCTCATCCTGTATCGATGCACTTCGCTCGAAGGGCGCGCAGAATTACAACCATTTGCTCTATACTCGATCCTGGAAACGCCCATCTTTCGCAGATCCGTATTCCCTTGTCTTGTAATTGGTTGAGATCAGGCACTCTGAGGGCACCCAATCTTGAGAAGGCTGCGAACGAGAGGAGTAGTACCACCGCCATGGTCCTGGGACTGTTAGTAATCTTCATTGTATTCTTGTTGTAGACCTACCCGTGTAAGAGATTCTCTAACGATGCAGTCGGCGCGTGCACCGCAAACTCAACAGCATTGAGATACCGGCGACAGTGGACCAGACATTGTCTTGCATTCTCAAGCGTGGCGGGACTAGGCTGAGTCCCCGGTGCAAGAGCACAAACCTGATACAGAAAAGGCCTGTAGATAATGTCACCGGTTGTGTGGTATCGTATAGTAACCATGGTATCATCAATTCCTATCGGGGGAATCTCAAGGTTGGGTCTAATACTGTGGGGGAGGAGATGATACCATGCACCTAACTGACGATTCAACTCGTGAGCTAGATTTGGGAGACTTGACTGCGTTTCTTCAGAGTTATCAGCTTGGTTGTCGCCCGTGCCTGGTTCGGCTTCTGCATAAAGAACGTAGTGGATGCGATTCAAGAGGCGTCGGGACGAGAGATCGGCGAGCCAGCGGTGCATATAAGGTTCGGAGGGGCCGTCGGACCAAGGGTAGGGAAGCTTATCGACAATCTTTTCGATGCCACTGCGCGGTAGATGATGCTCTGCCAGTATATCACTGGTGATAGTTAGATGAGTCTTTGATAACACAGCAGGTGACTTACCATTCGAGCACGAGAATAGCCCAAAAGACTCGCAGGATTGACTGGTCTTGCGAACCATCTCGCAGCAACTTCTCAGATCTGAAATGTCAGTACAGCTCTCAAACTCAATCGCAGGTATATATACCTTATCCAATAATGCTGTACATCAGTCGACGCCATATGCACCAACCTCCATGCCAGCAAAGGCCGCGACAAATAACTATAATACAGCGCAGCGAGATACAACGCCTGCGGTAAAAGCGGATCTCCGCCAAAAGAGCACAGCGATTCCGTGAGTAAGAGCCTCACAGCAGGTGTAAAGAACTTTACCCCCGGACTCCAACTCGCATCCATACGATTAGGCGTCTCGGCAGCGACAGAACCTAGTGCGAGAACAACGAGGACCAGTGATGAGGGAAGATCAGGCCGTGCGCCGCGCTCAACGGTTCTATCGTATAGATCGTAAAAGGCTCGTTGGTCAAGAATTGGATGGAAGCGATGCACGAGTTGGAAGTAATTTCTGATAAGATTGTCTGTTTCGTTGGGTGATAATGTCGGTAGCTCGATTTGACTCGCCGGCTCGGCGTTTAATCTCAACCCCTCAGGGATCGGTCTTCTCAATTCGATATGCAGAAACAGGTCTGAAGGATAGTGACCCAGCAGTGCTTTCGCCGGCGCAGACCTCAGTAAGTTCCCCGTCGTGGATGAGTGAGAAAGTGGAATGTCCATCGTTGTGTTAAAGACATTGTTGTTAGCGAATTGAGACAACGAAGTTTGCGTTCCGGGTCCTGTTGAGTGGACAGATGAAGCAGCTACTATTCCATCTTCAGGACTGATTGGCTCGTTATGTCTTGCTACGGGATATGGGGCGTAGGGTGTTGAGGCTGGGTAAGGGGTCGATGGTGGGAATGGTGTTGAGATTGGACTCCGATTCCGCTGACGAGCTATTGCGGACTGGAAGGTTGATTCAAGAGATTCGAGACGATCAAAGATCTCATCAACGCGGTCAACAGGGATGGCAACTCGCCTAACTGAATCAGTCTCGAGCCGTGGACTATGACGGCGAAACTCACTTTGACTCATTTCCTTCATCGCGATACTCGCACTCGGAGTTATTCGCCTCTTCGCAGAGCGTACAGACAGGTTGTCTGCCGTCGCATTTTCTCTTCCTACCAGCCAATTAGCACAGCATCGTACCTAAGCGTCAACAGTATAGGACATGCCTCTTTCTGCAGTAATTACAGGCCTTGGCGGCTCGCTTCCGCTTCACAGACTCCATGCCTGCCTGTTCTGTGTCACACTGGAAAATCTTCGCGGATGTCAGGCGGAGTCGGCGGAGTCGGCGGCTGATTCTCCGCCTTTGATCAGGAGCGGAAGAACTTCACGCCGTACCTCAGGGCCATTGAGCAAGGACTCCAGTGAGTGATAGAAGCCCCATTTTCTGTTATCGATAACAATGTGTATCTGTGCAGCAAACCGAACTACCCTAGGCTGTTGCTTTAGGAGCCATTGCATCAAATAATATGAAATCATTCATTGCGTGTGAATCGAGCGATATGAATGTCTCATCGCCAATTCTTATTTTAATTCGGTTTCTTCCTCTCCATTCTGGGAGAAGTTTCCTGCCCTTCTCGGCGCAAATACCTGAGGTCAGTCATTCCATCATTCTACTTCTATCTACCTAACATGCATCGTCAAACAACAATAGCATCTATGCTCCCCCTTAGTTTAACGGCCCTAATAATATAGGACATAAAGGAAAATATGCAATAAATGTGATCTTGATCAATTTATCTTATCAGGGAAATTGCTCCAAGCTGACATTTGATCAGCGTGTTAGTTCAATGGAGACCCCCGCCTTTCACCATCCACGGCTCTAATGACGAAGTGGATAACGTGCAATCCCGGGGATTTGACAAGCTAGCACGCCATCCCGGTCTCCCATCGATGTACCAAATTACAACGAAGACAAATCTAATCACATGGTTCTGAGCTTGAAAGGAGTCATCCTCTCGGCCTGTCGGAAACGTGAGACATGGCGAAATTGTAAGCTTTGGTCACCTAATACGAAAGGTCATTCATGGCCGAGTCCAGGGAGGGCTTGTCCGATTCCGATGCTTGCGACAACCGATATCTCGGACCTCGAAGCGACTATCTGATCTCCGATCATCCAATAAGAACAGTAATAGAACGAGATCCGAGTTACACCGAGTCCCGGATGGGTCGTCGACCGAGGATGCGGATGAACAACGTTATCGCAAGTGCAGCTCCGGTCTCACTATCCAATGGTTGTAGAAGCTAAAGTGACACCATTAACTGTGATGAAAGCGCAAGACCAACAGCACGACTCGCTAGACTTGTTGCGTGCCTGTTCTGCGGGGTTAGCGAGGTCAATCGTGGTAACATGCGATGTCGTAAGTGAAATGGTGGATTGTGCGATCTGATAACGCATAGTGGGGACTGATGCTATCATATATAAGGAAAGCATAGAACCACAGAGGAAGAGTCTTTTCGTTCACTCAAGACAAGACTTCTTTGCTACGACAGGTCAAACATAGCTCAACATGTCGACTACTGCTACCATCACTCAACAGGCTGAGCGCATCGTGCCGCTCAGCGTCGAAGCCAACAAGTACCCAGAACCTCTTCAGCCTTCTGGCGCCCTCGACAAGTTCACCTTTGAAGAGTCAACCCCCGTCATCGGCCGTGAATATCCCAAAGTCAACCTCGTCGACGACATCATCAACGCCCCAAATGCAGACGAACTGATCCGCGATCTCGCCATCACCAGTGCGTCCCATCCCCGCTCACCAAACTCACCTCTAACACATGATCTTCAGTCTCACAGCGAGGTGTCGTCTTCTTCCGCGGGCAAGACAACCTCACAGACGAACAGCACAAGCAGCTCGTCCACCGCCTCGGAGAACTTACCAACAAACCCAAGGACTCAACGCTTCACATCCACCCTCTCCTCAACAGCAGCAATGAATTCGGCGTAGACGACAATGAAATCAGCGTTATTTCCTCAAACCGCGAGTTTCTTCAGGCCAGAACCAAGGATCGCGATGATCGAAAGCAGGGCGCTGCAAGCTGGCACAGCGATATCCAATTCGAGCAGTATCCCGCCGATTACACGAGCCTACGACTCACAACACTCCCCGCTGGAGGCGGCGATACTCTCTGGGCTTCGGGATATGAGCTATATGATCGGTTTAGCGATCCTTATAGGAAGTTCTTTGAGGGCTTGACTGCTACGTTTTCTGGCGAAGGGTTCCTGAAGGCGCGAGATGCGAGACCGGATTATTACACGATCTACGAGGAACCGCGAGGAAACCCCGCCAACATTGGCGATGAGCTCCAGGCTATTCATCCCGTTGTTCGCACAAACCCCGTCACTGGGTGGAAGTCCATCTTTGCGATTGGAAACTTCCCCAAGCGCATTAATGAATTGAGCGAGCGTGAGAGCAGAGAGCTCTTGGAGTCGCTCTACAGGAGGATTGAGCAGAACCATGATCTCCAGGTTCGCTTCCGATGGAGAAGCCCGAATGATATTGGTAAGTACTCTTATTGAATCGATGATTGAGAATAAAGCTAATGAAACATAGCATTCTGGGATAACCGCAGTGCGTTCCATAGCGCCACGAATGATTACGATGGTCTCGGTGAGCGCACGGGTCACAGGGCTGTAGGCATTGGTGAGAAGCCTTACCTTGACCCTAACAGCCTTTCAAGGACCGAGGCTTTGAAGACAGTTTAGTATCTGTTAGAAATACTAGATAGAGAATATCATGGGATTTACTTCAACTCGGCTTTTCTGCCCTGAGGACCTTTAACCGAATGACTTGACCAAGCCTTACTGAACCTCTTGATGCACGTATCCCACAGTTCCCGAAGGTGCTCTTGTCTTGCAGTTAATCAAAGCGCGGAACCCGATGTAGCCGCCTTGGCTGCAGGAAGGTATTTGCCCCTGCGCCTATCTCCGTGTGTCTTCCGACGGGGACATTTGCTCCGTCTGTAGCGGGCGCAACCAAGTCTCTTAAAACATCCATGCGAACTGCAGGACAGTGGATACCGATGTGATTAAAAAGACTGCCGCGGACGATCATCGGGGCCAAGAGTGAGTTGTAGACGTGTTACTATTTGCCGCCGGACCTACTACATACATCTTGGCTTTGATCGATTGACCATCCACAAAGCAAAAACCTCAGTTAACATAAACCAAAAGGCTATGAAAAGCTCAATTATGAATCCTCGTTCAGCACACAAGGCCATATCCCGAAGCCGCCCCTATCGGTGTGCTTTTCTATACACCCTCCGTCCTCAGTCTAGACTTTCGTTTCCGCCCCCAATGTCTCAAAGCTGGCTCAGGCCATCTTTCGGGCATTTCATAAAACGAGAGCCCAATTAGTGTTCTTTGCATCGTGCCAAAACTCCGAAGCTGCGCGATCCCTGTCTCGGCTGGATGATCTTTTCAGCCAAATTTCTGAGCCCTTACTATGGCATGATCGGTACGTGCCCTGCGGCTGAGATCCTATCGTCACATTGGACCTCTGTTTTCGGGTTGATATTGACGAGTTCAGGCATTTATCATTATTCGGCACTGACCTCATCAACAATCAATGTGATAACAGTAACGAGCCCCATTCTTACTACAAATCTGATCCTGATTCTCAGTTTTAGCAACGGTGGTTCACTTGGTGTATCTGCGTCTTCTCATGCAGTGGTTCCAAATAGCCAGTGTCTATTGAAATCTAGACCTTCAGATAGACACAAAAATGCGGGATATATGCAGTATCCCTCAGCTGCGTCGAGATCCTGGTGCTATCTCTTGGGGGCTATCCATGCCGGTTTATATGAATCAATTAAACGGACTGCCAATTGCAGACATTGTTGCTACCAAGTCTACTTTGAGGCCTTGGGAACGTTTGGTTGGGGGCCGTATCAATCCGGAAGCTAGAAAACCTCAGATGGCGATACTCTCGCATCAAATGGACGCCAGAGTACACCGCATACTTGCAGCAAAGCGGCGTAGTGATATTGATTGCCACAACATGTTGAATGTGTGAAGTAGGAAAGGGAGTAACGCCTGATAACACTCCTTCTACCAGGACATACCGACTATAAGTATCTCGATAATTCTCTTCATCTTCCCGTCTTATTCCTCATCCAACATCACTTCTTCTAGACGTGTATCCCAACCTTTCTTGCCAAAAATGCTTTTCAACGTCTTCACCACCGCAGCCATTGCTTTCCTCGCTGCTCCAGCCCTAGCCAACCCCATCGAAACCCTGCCCGATGGCCTGGCATCTCATCTCGAGAGCCGCGCAGCCGACGTAGTTGCTAGATTCTGGACTACCACTACATGCCACACTTCGAGATCCAGAAAAGACTTCCAGAGTGGTCATTGCATCAAAGACCTGGCTGGTGCAGACCACGCTGTCAGCATGGACTCGAGAAAGAAAAGCAGCTGCCATAGTGAGTTATCAAACTTTTCAACATCATATTGAGGCCTGCTTACCAGCTCTTGCTTTAGTGATAAGATATAGGGAGAAGAATTGTCAGGGCTATTCTGAGAAAGGTCTTAACCTCTATGATTGCTTCAACATTGGAGATGAGTGGAAGTCTATGAAGTTTAAGTGTTAGAATCGATAAGTCATACTCTTTTAGATGATGTGAAATTATTTTCTATCTCGGCCTCTGTGTAATTTGGTGAAGCGAAAGGGACATAAATGTTGACGATATGCCGTAGAAGAGTAATAGAAACATAACTATGCGGTGTAGAAGGAAACACAAGAGCAGTAGTACTGGCTTATAGTTAAATAATGCACTAAATTTAATAAGCCTAGCTTAGGATTTAAAGGTTTATTACCTCTTTTATTTATTATAATTCCTTTCTAGAAGATTAGCTTAAGTTACTAATACTCTCTCGTTCTCATCATTCATCCTAAGCTTAATCGGCATCGTCAAGAGTTTGCTGCCCTCATTCTCCTCCTCCTCGCCATTTGCAAGTCTCCTCACTTCCGAAGTGTTATCACCTATCAACGGAGATGCCAACGCCATGGCTACAAACTCGGATATCGTGTCTCGAGACTTGCCGGGCCGCTCCCCACTTACCCAGAACATGGCTATATAGAATCCAAATACAAGTACCAATGCCACGTGGATGAAGAGAGCTGTGATGGCGAAGTACACTGCTGTACTTTGACGGCCATAGCCCCATCCGTATCTGTAGACCTCCCAGTCGATAGAGACCGGCTCACTGACGTTAGTTGTTACTTCAAATACGTCCGATCCAGGTTTGTCGTTTTCTTCAGGGTACGGCTCCCAGAACCTTTCTATTCCCTCTGATGAGCCGTTCTGAAAGTTCTTGGTAATCAAGTGCATCTTTAGACTCATGGCGTTACGAGACATGCCATCAACTATAGCGAGGGAGAGAATAGCAGCTACAGTCTTGGAGATCTCGTTTATATAGGATTCGACTTTTGACTCATCATGCGTAAAGTTTCCCAGCTTTTTGCCGGTTGCTGTATTGAAAGGTGGAACAAAGTGATCGGGAACATAGTCGTCATCATCCTCATCAGGGTCGTCGTCAGTTTTAATAAAGATGGCCATCAGATTCTCGATCGCTGTGACGTCTCTTTGTCCGTTTGGAACGTTGTAGGAATATATTGTCTTGCGGTTTAGCGATTCAGCCCAAGATGTATTGATCACGACGTTTGGTGACGTGAGCCCTCCGGGAGTACCAGAGGTGTTTTTGGGATCCCAATAACGGCTCAGCGACATTAGGTCCGTGAAATTACTGTGGATTGTGTTATCCATCGTGGGATCGTATTCAAGAGACACATCCACCCAGCGGGCATCGATCATGCATGGGAGGATGATGCTGTCAAGCTTTGCTTTATCGCCTTGGAGGTAATACGCGGGGACCGTTGCAATTGCAGCAAGAGAGAGCCTGGGATCTTTAAACAAAGATGAAGCGTTGACCCATTCCAGAGTAGGGATGTGAAGTGTGGATTTCGAGCGACTCCAATGCTTTTCTTCGACGATTCGATTCCCCATTCGTTGGTAGTTGTCAGTGTCCCCTGTATCAACAAGTTGACTGAAGTTCCTGAGATTGTTTGCCTTGAATATAGGGTCCTTTATCTTCTTGGTGGCATTGATCCAAGAGAAGGGAGAACACTGAACCTGTACCAGTGGTGCACGAATGTCCTGGATCTTGGGTCGAAATTGTGGGCGCTCTATGCCGTTTACCTTGCCCACGTCTTTGTGTTCTCGGATGTGGTTCCAGAGCAGACCCGCTATCAGAGCCATTGAAGTATGGGAAGTTGTGGCGACCGCAAGACTCTCGTTTTCTGCGGTATAATTACTGAAATATAGGGTTGAGCTGATCTTCCGGTACGAATTTGAAACTGGTAGTTTAACCTGGGTCTCAAGATCGATCCCGTCAGTTTGATACGCTCTAAGCAAGGAGAAAAGTGTGCTGTACCCTCCCCCAGGACATTGATCCCAGCTAGGATAAGTCTCACACCTGCCACGTGGCGTCAAGTATGACGGAAATACTCGACTCGAGTTTCCGGTAATGAGGGTTGTAAAGTTTGGACTATTGAAGGCGTCGTGAACCTTCCACCAATCGAGTGTCGGAGTGAGTAAAATAGCGGATGATGGAGCAATAACGTTGGCGTATAAAGCGGCCATCGCAAGACCTATGGCGAAGAGAAAGTTCTGGTATTGGGAAGGCTTGTGCAAGGCACCCCAAAGCCCCTTCGACCAGAGCCAAGGGACTGAGCCAAACCGATATACTCCATCCAGGACGCCAAACGACACACCCTGGCCTTGAAGCATATGTCTTATAATATGGAATGCCATGGCTGTCAGAGACGCTTGGATGAGGGCTTCATGGATCTTGGCAGCAAACTGGAGAGCTGATGTATTTGACTCTGCCCTGATCTCCATTCCGAGTAGATCAAGCTTCGCGGTTTGGTCAAACCAGTATATGTCGCGAATTCTGAACTGAACAATGACGATAGTAATTGCGACGGCTAAGACGTGAACCGCTACTGACAGGATCTGCAGTTTATTCTGGTATGGTATTGCAAATCTTCTGGGCCTGGAGACAGAATTGACGAGGTTTTCTCTTGACAAAGACGATCCTGCCGGAAGCGTATTCAAGGGTATGCTGTCTGATGAAGTATTGATGGGCGACGTGAGAGAGTAATTCGGTACGGACAGTAGGCGGTCGGTCGCCTTGACCGGTGTTTGGCTTTCCATGTCGAGCATCCTAATGAGGTTCTTTGATCGTGAAGAGTATCACTGACGTTGAGTGTTGCCTTGGTTTTCCCAGACGACGAACGCGATGATAACGCGTGGGAGGCCAAAACTACAAAGGGAACAGACATGCTCTGCTTCAAGGGAACAGTAACGTATTTAATAGCAGGAATTAACAGAGCCTCGCGAAATATTTACAGGGCAAATCCTGTGCCAAGAGCTGCAGAGACTCAGCTAAAATAAAAATAGCCATTCAGCACTTCCTAAAAATACTATACCTGCACGCAACCTTTTAGTTCAAGCCGTAAGCCTGGATGACGAGTCGTGGAGTTACACGGGGAAAATGGTTTTCATTGCACTCTGATCAACATCGGATGGGTCGGGGACCTCCAAGAATAATAATACTAGGCCAAGTGGGTGACCTTGGGGCTGAAGAGTAGGGTCGAAATCTTGGCTTTGTGCTACATCAACTACCCAATGAAGTCTTTTGTTGAAATGAGCCCCCAACTCACAGCCAACTTACTCCTGGTTCAACATGGGGGTTGAAAATAGCTATTACCTGTTGGAATATGTAGTTAACACAGTACTAGTAAGCGCGAAAGCTATAGAAGTAAAAAAGAACAGAATACAATCTACAGGAAACCTTTTAACACTAGTTTAATTCTATTATGAGTAGCGTCGCTCTGTCTCAACAAGCGCTAAAGCAATAAGATTGTTTTTATGCTTCACATTAAGACTGCAGTCATCAGTTAGGGGCTAGCTTCTTCATTCAGTGCGCCTACATGAAGTTTGGATCCATGGTTGGGCTCTTGGTCTGGGGCTGTACATGGTCCTATATGTCAGCCTGCATATTGATATGGTGTACCCGCGGAGCCTCGTTAGCCAGGCTGCCCGAGTTCCCTCACTTCAATACCTCATTAAACAAATTAAATAAGACAAGTTGATGGCGACTGGTGTAAAAGTAATTAGTCTAGTTCTTCAAGCCATATCTTTATCAGGAGAGGCAGTTAGAATTTGAAAAGGGGGATTTGAATAGAAAGCTCACAACTTGTTGGAACCTCGAAAGCTACGCCAAGAAATTATCTGACCTACCGCTGGCCCAGCTGGCGCCGATCCGTTTCACCATCTTCACGCCATCGCGCTTAGAATAACAGAATGGGCGGCTAAAAACAAATTCCCTCATCTGATCTTGGTTCTGGTTGTCTTAACCCGCGATAACTGTCATCTGGTTAGCCGTAGCCACCCCAATCCCACTCATGCGAGAGGACCAAATTGAGCTGTGAGTAGGTTGAGGGTTTAAAAGAGGCTTCAGCCCCAACACAAAGGTAAAGGACACATATTAGCACATATGGGCCATATACTTATCGTCCTAGACCAAATCAAGCATTTCTGCCATTGGATATGACTGGTGTATATGCGCCAGAAGAAAAGCTTCTTGGCAGTCCGGAACGATTCTCGGGGAGTTTTGACACCTGCATCTGCATGAAATTGCCGCACCCACTAGAATCACCGCTTCGGCTTTGCGGGCTGAAGTTGTGGATGCCAAGATGTCTAGGTCCTCGGCATAGAGCACATAATTGGCTCGCGACGTCTTGTCGGTCCGTTTCTCTATCAGATCAAGCAATTAACACGCAGTGAGGCCTCTCGAGACGTGGCAATGGTCAAGCATGTGACTCCATCTGTAGAATGAGTACCAATGAAAGCATTTATATCAAAGTAGTCCACTTCGTAAGAGCAACTCTCAAACCCTGATATTGATCGCCAGCCTCGAATACGATGCTCCCATGCTGGAAATTCTTTGGCTTCCTCGCAGCAGCCCGCCTCTGCACAGTAAACGAACCAGAGTCTGATATCACAACATGGTGGCACGAAAACTCGGTCGTCAACACCAATACTTCAGTAGCGGCTGATGAGGTCCGGCGTTCACGACGATACAACGTCTCTGTTTCGCTTGCGGGTGAAGATGACTTTCATCACTCTTTCGTCTACGAGTCCATCCCTCGCAACGGCAACGGCAAGTTGTTTGATCCAGCTCATCCTGGGAAAGAGTATGACTTTGCGGATGGAGACGGGATTACCATTGAGGCAGATGAGGGCATCAACATGGCTTGGACGCAGTTTATTTACCGCAAGGATGTCGATGTTCGGATTGTTACTACCGACGGAACTTCGATTGGCCCGGTTTCCAACCTTATAATTCGCCCTGTTGATCTTGACTTCACTGTCAAGAGCACGAAGGATAATGTTGTCTTGATTAGAGTTCCTTTCCAAAAGTGCGGGGCAAGATTCTCGGTTGAGTTCAAGGATGATGCCTTCACATACAGATCAAACGGCACTGATTATGTGAGTGATGGTGGTGTCATTGTCAGCGAGGAGCCTAGGAATGGCCTTGTCATCTTCGCCAGCCCGCCTCTCCCCAAAGACCTCGTCCCGTCCAAGACATCCAGCAATGTCCAAATCATCCACCCAGGAAAGATGACGCAAGACACTTTCGGGTCCAAACCAACCGTCATCTTCGCTTCTGGAATTCATTGGATAGAGAAGGATGGCGTTCTCGGCAAGGACCATATCAAATTGCATCCGAATACTCACTATGTATATTTCGAGCCGGGTGCCTACCTCAAAGCAGCCTTGGAATACACAACTAAACACCCGACTTTCCATACGGTCGGCTACGGAGTGTTGTCGGGCGAGAACTATGTATACATGGCTAACATAGTCAAGAACTACACCGCTGTGAAGGATGACCGGTACAGTCTCCGGATGTTCTGGCACCAGTCCGTGATGGATAATCAGACATGGCACTGCATTGGTCCAACGCTCAATTCGCCACCCTTCAACACCATGGATCTCTATCTTATGAACAGCACTCCTCACGAGGAAGACAACAAAGTCAGCGCACATATTCGCGATTATAAACAAGTTGGGGCTTATTACTTCCAAACCGACGGAACACAAATATACAGAGGCTCAGTTCGAGATGTTTTCTGGCACGTCAACGACGATGCCATCAAACTATACCACTCGGGAGCCCAACTTCACGGTCTGACAATTTGGAAAGCCCGGAACAACGCGATTATTCAAATGGGCTGGAAACCACGCAACGTAAGCGACGTGTCTGTCAGTAAGCTTCGCATCATCCACAATCGGTGGATTAAGCTTGATGCGTATGTTCCGTCAGCTATTCTTGGCGCATCGCCGTTCTATGATGATCCAAAGGAGATTGATACTCAGAGGACGATGCAAGTCAAGATTGACGATATTATCTGTGAGGGGATTTGTGCAGCGCTCATGACGATTGCTCCGATGCAGAACTTGGACTTGCAGATCTCAAATGTGCACTTTGAGACGTTGCATCAAAATACGGAGCTGAGACTTGGGAGAAGCGTTGTTGGTATGGACACGGGTGAGGGAATGGATAATTATACTCCTGGGCAGGGGAACTTGACCCTGGGCATCCATATCAAGAACTGGACGATTGCCGAGAAGAGGATTGATAAGAAAAATGCGGGAGAGGATGGATTAGGCCAGTTGAAGATTAACCCCATGTTTGATGGGGATTGGAGCATAGAATGAGCTCATTGTCGACAAGGTCTTGATATAGATGTACCCAGGAGACTGTGCCACTCTTGGGAAACGAAATAGATTTCCTACCAAAATGAGAAAGTATAATAAAGGGAATGGCTATTCCTCCAATCCAACAGAACCCCAAGTCGCTCAAGTTGTTGCTTGCAGATCCTCACTCTGTATCACTGACGCGGGGTAAATCAATTAATATCTCGGGAATATTAGTAACGGAAGTGGGCTGCTTCGTCCTCCCACTTTTGAGTTAGATAGATAATTCGGTTATCTCGGCGAGACACAAACCCCTCATCTAAGTACAACGTTCCCGGAAACACAACGGGAGATAGCGTCTCACAGCTGAAGCTCCGGGAATAGGCCAATCAGCAAGAATGGGGCTATTGCTTTATCGTTACTAGTGGTGATAATGCGGGGGAAGGGGGCGTATCGTTCAAGGATGGGGACTGGGCAAGGGTGGGATGATCCTTCGTGATAACTACAACTAGTCCGAGTGGCTGACTTTAGAG
Source organism: Fusarium miscanthi (assembly GCA_014898875.1). Classification (NCBI taxonomy): domain Eukaryota; kingdom Fungi; phylum Ascomycota; class Sordariomycetes; order Hypocreales; family Nectriaceae; genus Fusarium; species Fusarium miscanthi. Next base: position 59,813 of record JAAVUA010000336.1, read on the forward strand.
GGGGGGAGATTAGTTGAGCTGACCTTTTTCTTTCTCCCATTTGTTGTTTCTACAATTCTGGAACCTAATTCTGTATTCATCTGTACCAATTGACTTCTATCTCATTCGGTATTCACATCGCCATAATGAACGCTTCACAGGACGCTCTCCCGTCACCGCCCCTATCCGACACCGAGGAAACGGCCCCCAAAACCCCAATCGAGTCCCTCGCAGCCCTCATAAAAACAACATACAGAACCTCCGAAATAAAATTCTACATCAATGGCCGGCCAGTCACGGTAAAGAACCCCAATCCGGATTGGGTCCTCCTCGATTGGATCCGAGCTCAAGATTCCTTGAAAGGGACGAAGTTAGGATGCGGAGAAGGTGGCTGTGGAGCGTGTACTGTTGTCCTCCAGACACTTGAAAATGGACGCGTTAAGCATCTTGCTGTGAATGCTTGTTTATATCCGCTGGTTGGTGTTGATGGCAAAAGTCTCATCACGGTTGAGGGCTTGGGGACTGTGAAGAGGCCGCATCCGCTTCAGGAGAGGATTGCCAAGATGCAGTAAGTGAAGCTATGGGCCGAGTGAAGGTATGAAGTTAATTGGAGTAGTGGTACACAGTGCGGTTTCTGTACGCCGGGAATTGTCATGAGTTTGTATGCACTCATCAGAAACTCCTATCGAGATGGCAAATTCCACCTTACCAACTCTGAAGTCGAGTTACAGGGCCATCTTGACGGAAATCTCTGTCGATGTGTAAGTATATTCTGAGTAGCTATGCCGTCGTCTGCTTACAATTATTAGACCGGCTACAAACCCATATTCGAAGCAGCACGAACTTTTATCACAGAGGATCTCAACGGGACAATCGCCGAGATCAACGGCAAAGAAATAACGCCGGAGAAGAACACAGAAGACGATTATGCGACAGTCGCGCGTGAGGCTAACAAGACTGGCTCATGCGGTCGTCCTGGTGGATGCTGTCGAGATAATCCTGACTCAAAGGGCTGCGGCTCAACAGGCGTAGACGAATCGAACCCGAAAGAGATGGAGACACCGATCACAGCTCCCAGACCCCATGAAAAGCCAAGTACACCACCAAGATCACCGGATAAACCAGCATTTGGTGAGACTTTCCTCCCATACGACCCCTCAACAGAGCCCATCTTCCCGCCAGCGCTACGAAAGTACGAGCCTCAACCGATATGTTACGGCGATGATCGAAGACTCTGGTTCCGACCGACAAGCCTCCAGCAGTTGATCGACCTGAAGGGTGTTTACCCAGAGGCCAAGATCGTGGGTGGGGCGAGTGAGACTCAGATCGAAGTCCGCTTCAAAAAGAGAGCTTACCGCGTCTCCGTGTTTGCAGCAGACATTGCTGAGCTGAATAGTTTCACTGTTGATCCTCTCCAGATGAAACAGGCTGAACTGGAATCGCTCAAGACTATCAGTATACCTGGAAACCTTTCCCTGACCAAGGTTGAGGAGATGTGTACTACTCTGTACGCCAAGCTTGGAAGACGAGCTTCAGCGCTAGAAGCTCTTCGAAAGCAACTGCGGTACTTTGCCGGTCGACAGATTCGCAATGTAGCTAGTCTAGCAGGCAGTCTAGCTACAGCCAGTCCCATCTCCGACTCTGCACCTGTGCTCTTAGCCGCAGGCGCCAAGGTAAAGATACATTCTCGAGCTGGTGGGACAACTGAGATTCCGCTATCCTCGTGGTTCCTGTCCTACAGAACAACGGCACTTCCTGAAGATGGAGTCATAACAGAGATTGTAGTCCCGCTTCCAGATGAAGAGACTGAGATTACCAAGGCTTATAAGCAGGCTAAACGGAAGGATGATGATATCGCCATTGTCACTTCTGGGTTCAGGGTTAGATTGAGTGGAGATGGTGTTGTAGAGGATGCTGCTTTTGCTATTGGTGGTATGGCGCCGACGACTGTTATGGCTGAGAAAGCGCAGAAGGCTGTCGTGGGGAAGAAGTGGTCTGATATGAAGACATTAGATGCCGCGATCGATGCGCTTCTGGATCAATTTCAGCTTCCGTTTGGTGTACCAGGTGGTATGGCTCATTATCGAAAAGGTCAGTTGATCTCCTCAAGCATCTTTTCCATCTATCTAACCGTGCTACAGTTCTCACCATTTCCATGTTCTTCCGCTTTTGGCACGAGGTAGTCCACGATCTAGGTCTCGGCGAAGTGGACGCCGATCTGATTGAAGAAATCCACCGCGGTATCTCATCAGGTAACCGCGATAACTTTACCTCGTCAATGCTGAATAGAGGTACCAAAGAAGTCGGCCGCCCAATTCCCCATCTCTCTGCCGTCAAGCACTGCACCGGCGAGGCGGAATATGTCGATGACATGCCACGCCAACAAAACGAACTATTTGGAGCTCTTGTCATGTCCAAGGCAGCTCATGCTGAGATTCTCAGTGTGGATTACTCAACTGCCCTAGAGATGCCTGGTGTAGTAGGGTACATCGACAAGGATAGCATCACAAAGGAGCAGAATACCTGGGGCCCTGTTGTTCTCGACGAACTTATCTTTGCGGATGGAAAGTCGAATTACTACGGTCAAGTGATCGGTATGATCTACGCCGAGACAGCGCTTCAGGCTCGCGCTGCTGCCGATGCAGTCACAGTAACGTACAAGCGCTTACCCACCATCTTCACCATCGACGAAGCCATCAAAGCAAAGAGTTTCTTCAAACACGGCAAAGAACTCCGAAAGGGTGATGCTCTTGGCGGTTCTTTGGATGAAGCATTCGGCAAATGCGCTCACGTCCTTGAGGGTACTACCCGGATGGGTGGGCAAGAGCACTTCTATCTCGAAACCAACGCAGGCCTCGCAATTCCCCACATGGAAGACGGCTCAATGGAAGTATACATCTCTACACAGAACCTCATGGAGAACCAGGTCTTCACCGCTCAAGTTCTCGGCGTGCCCATGAACAGAGTCAACATGCGCGTTCGAAGAATGGGAGGTGCTTATGGTGGTAAAGAATCACGAACAACGGCTTTGTCGATGTATCTTGCTCTCGCGGCGCAAAAGACCGCTCGGCCTGTGAGAATGATGTTGAATCGTGATGAGGATATTGCATTCAGTGGACAGCGACATCCGTTTCAGTCGAAGTGGAAGGTTGGTGTTGATGAGCAGGGGAAGATACAGGTTTTGGATATTGATATCTATAATAATGCGGGTGCTTCGTTGGATATGAGCGGTGCAGTCATGTAAGACACCCTTGAAGTAGATGGAATATGTGCTAACGTTGATAGGGACCGAGCTTGTACCCACGTCGACAACTGTTACAACATTCCTCACGCTTGGGTCCGTGGACACGTCTGCAGGACGAATACAGTCAGCAACACGGCGTTCCGAGGCTTCGGTGGTCCGCAGGGCATGTACATCACAGAGACCATCATGTTTAAGATTGCAGAGTCTCTGAACATGGACGTTGATGACCTCCGCATGCGGAACTTGTACGAAGTTGGTCAACGAACACCTTTCCTACAGGAGATCACCGACGACTTCCACGTGCCTACCATGATGGAGCAGCTCAGTTCCTCTTCCGAGTTCGAGAAGCGAAAGTCCGCCATCAAGGAGTTCAATACGAAGAACAGGTTCAAGAAGCGAGGTATCTCTAGAATCCCAACCAAGTTTGGTCTAAGGTAAATTTCACAAAACACTTTACAAGTATCTTGCTTACAGAAGTAGCTTCGCAACCGCTCTCCATCTCAACCAAGCAGCAGCATACGTCAAAATCTACGAAGACGGCTCCGTGCTCCTGCATCACGGCGGCACAGAAATGGGCCAAGGTCTGTACACGAAAATGACACAGGTAGCCGCCGAAGAGCTCAACGTAAGCGTCGACTCAATCTACAACAAGGAATCCCAAACCGACCAAGTCGCCAATGCTTCACCGACAGCTGCATCTTCCGGCAGTGACATAAACGGCCAGGCCGTGAAGAATGCCTGTGACCAGATCAACGAGAGGTTGAAGCCGTACAGGGAGAAGTTTGGTAAGGACGCTAGCATGGCGGTTATTGCGCATGCGGCGTATAGGGATAGAGTCAACTTGGCGGCGAATGGGTTCTGGAAGATGCCGAGGATTGGGTATCAGTGGGGGAATTGGAAGGATCCTCTGCCTATGTGAGTGATTGATCTCTGGTGAAGGAGCTCTGCTGACTATGAGGGTATAGGTACTATTACTTTACGCAAGGAGTGTAAGTCTTGCTGTATCGTTCTTGTGGGGAGGCTTTGCTAACGATGACTTTAGGGCCATATCGGAGGTGGAACTGGATACTCTGACTGGAGACTCGACTGTGTTAAGAACTGATCTCATGATGGTACGTTACCAGTGAAACAACCGTCAGTCAGCGCTGACTCTTTTGTAGGACATCGGTCGCTCTATCAACCCAGCAATGGACTACGGTCAAATCGAGGGTGCTTTCGTACAAGGCCAAGGTCTCTTCACAATGGAAGAATCACTCTGGATGAAATCAGGCGAAATGTTCACCAAAGGTCCAGGAACATACAAAATCCCTGGTAAGTCTTCCCCTCATCCACAAAATTCCCCATTTACTGAACAGTCTAGGTTTCTCCGACATCCCCCAAGTCTTCAACGTCAATACCCTCCAGCACGACTCCCAAGGCAACCCCATCAATTGGTCAAAGCTAGGCTCCATCCAAAGCAGCAAAGGTGTCGGAGAGCCTCCTCTGTTCTTGGGCTGTGCTGTCTTCTTCGCTTTAAGAGAAGCAGTCAAGTCTGCTAGAGAGATGAATGGTGTTGCTGAGCCTTTGGTACTCGATGCTCCATGTACGGCAGAGAAATTGAGATTAGCTGTTGCGGATGATCTCGTGAGGAGGGCGGTTGTTGAGAGGAAGGATGATGAGCAGGAGTTCCTTATCAGGATTGAATCTTGATATGTAGATAAAGCTTACTAGAATTATACAATGTACAGAGGTTGAGGCTGAGTGTCATTGTTGACTATCTCAGACCATGCTCTGGCTTGCAGATAGCTCTCCCCGACCAAGTGAAACTGGGCACCTTCACTATTGCTCGTTCCCTCTGCGCGAAGGGAACTGCAGCCCCAATAAGTATGAGTAATTGATCCCCAATGTCTGCATCTGCAGGTAGAAGACTGTAATACCCCATATCTGTAACAAAGCACCTCTGCAGATAGCAAGTCTTAAAAGAATAGGGCTTATTTATTTAAATATGGCCTCTTTTTTTAAATAGGGTATATTTATGTAAATAGGTTATATTTATTTAAATAGGGTATATTTAAGTAAATAAGGCCTAGTTATTTAAATAGGGTGTATTTAAGTAAATAGGGTGTATTTACTTAAATAGGGTGTATCTATCTAAATAGGGTATATTTAAGTAAATAGGGCCTATTTATTTAAATAGGGTGTATTTAAGTAAATAGGGTGTATTTATTTAAATAGGGCCTATTTATCCAAATATACTCCTATAACTTACCCTATATGCTGTATAGAATCTTCTAGGTTCACCTTGGCAATAGATAGAGAGTGTAGCCTGTGTATATCCTTTCTTGTGTCTCCTGCTATTTCAATATCAGACCAAGTCATTTATTATATGGCTTTAGTATCGGCAACAGGCTGTACAATTGATCATGAGGGTCGGTTGCATTGCAGTACTACAAATCAAGGAGAACCCTCAGCAGTAATTCTTCCGTTGTGTCCTCTGCAAAATGTCTGTTTGATGCTGAAACCATATATGGCAATTGAAATTGCGGTCTCGTATTGGCGAGGTAGTGCCTGAGGTTCTCGATCGCAGACCATGGCAATCCTGTGTCTCTATAGTATATTATCTTAGATGATAAGAATACTTCCTCCGTGTGAACCAAGGCGGAAGGAAGAAATTTAGAATTGCATCCATTTAAATATCAGACCTTAAAAAGCTTAGAGAAGTATTATCGGGAGATGGATCATAGCACTCCATGACGAATTCTATGGCCAAGTCACTATTATCTGCAGGTTCGCCGAGATACACGACTACACCTGCGGCTTGAGATAAGATCCTCGACATAAGACTGACTTGGTGGTTTCTCTCGTCAACACTGGATTGATCGATAGCCAAGGCGTCAATCCAAAGAACCTTTGGCCTGTCGTCATAACGAAGGCGCTTCAAGGCGGAGAAGCAGTTAGATGTCACTGAGAATTGTTGGGTAGTTTCGGAGCCCTGCGCTGTCATGGTGATGGTTTCTGCGCTGGAGGGATGTGTACGATAAAGCCTCGTAACTTGTTGTAGAGTCGATAGAGACGCTTACCAGCTCGCAATACACCTATTCGTCTATTCTGGGATGCAAGTGGACGAGGGGGATATATGATGGACTGGGCAGTGGAGGTCCGGGACATGGCTGAGCCAGCTAAGTCTTTAGTGCCTGTGACATTGCTGCGAGCCAAGTCTAATTAGGTTAAATGTATGAACCGGGCTTTAGGGACGATTGACAGTCGACAAGCTTGATAAAAAGAATTCGCCGGAAATGCTGGTCATGAATGAAACGATATGAAATGCTGCTCCAAGAATTCTCCCCTCGAATGCTTACCGCTGATGTACGGACCTCCTCCAATAGATGGGTTTGAAAGGCGTTTTCCATTTTGGAGTGGGCTGGGCTTCTGATCCTTGTCTGATCCTATCCTATCACCAGGTACAAGACATGGCATTCGAGAATCCACCCAGTCTTACTGCTGACACTCAACCCCGCAGCAAAAAGGACTTTCTTAGCATCAGATACTGGTTCAGGAGTTTGGCATATCTTCAACCGTGAACCAGGCTGGAAAAGTGTTACAAGAATACTCAGCCGCTTCTGTCTACTGCATCCACTTGGTAGTGCAGTAACTATCGAGACCCAACCACAGACAACATGTCAATCGAGAATTCAAGACTATGCTGCTTCTGCCGAAAGCTCGAGCCGGTAGACCAGCCTTGTCCTTCGGCCCAGAACCAACCAACCCAGACCTTTCCCAGCGGTATAAGTTACACCACCAAGCCATGGACCAGAAATGACGAGGACTTGCTGGAACAGCTCCGCCAGCACCCAAGTGAGCTCTGTCAACGATGTGCCGAATTCGACATCTTTCGTGCCTTCAACGAAGCGGATCCTTTAGATGAAAGCCAAAGAGGCGAGCTGGAATATGCCCAGTATATCAAACACGCTGAAAGACAGGAACCATATGGACTACGCTTCGGTCTTTTGTCACAGTTCCTCATGAAGCATTCTTGCCCGCTATGCCGATTGCTCTACAGGCTCATTCCCCGCCCTCCCCCGGGGCATGACACTACTCTTCTCACGCTTATTCCTTATCGATGGTATATCCGACAAGATTACTGGGAAGGCGTTCCGGAAGATAACAAGCCAAAGTTCGCCATTTGGTTTGGCCTTTCAACGCCTGGTCTCTATATATCAGGACCGAGTTTCTTTAATGCGGGTCAACGGTCGAGAGTTGCCATGATGACTGGTGAAGTCATTGCTATGCACCCAAAATCTGCTCCAAAGAATCTTTACAGTGCCAAGGTTATTGACCGGATGGTTGATATTCATCACATCAAGAAGGGCCTTGAGCATTGTCAGAAGCACCACTCAGAGCAATGCAATGCAAAATTCGACAAAGGCCTACTCATCACGAAGATGCTGGATGTTGATACCCGCAAGGTGGTTAATTGTCCTGACAACTGCGATTATCTTGCTCTCAGCTATGTCTGGGGCGGTATTCACCCCGCGGACGGGGCTTTGGAGGCTGGGACACTTCCTCAGACGATCGAGGATGCAATCACTTTCACCAAGAAGCTTGGGAAGCGATACCTATGGGTAAGCAGACCTTGTGCCTCTCTAAGAAGTTGCTAACTGTGCAGGTCGACGCCCTCTGCATTGATCAGAGCCCCAATCCAACGCCCGAACAGGCAGCTAGCAAAGCCAAACAGCTTCAACTCATGCACTTGATCTACTACTGTGCCACAATAACGATCTTTGCTGTAACAGGTCCGCGCTCCGACTACGGCATTCCTGGGATCACAAAGCCACGCGTGGGGTCTACACGAGAGCGCATGAACGGAAAGGATCTAGTGGTCGTCCCCCCACAGATCATGACCGAGATCAAGTCTTCAGTTTGGCAGACGAGAGCCTGGACGTGGCAGGAGGATGTTCTTTCTACGAGGAAGCTGTACTTGACGGAGACGCAATGGATACTCCGGTGTAATGAAACGCTGGGGCCGAGTGATTATGCTGAGGCGCATGACACAGCTTTAGATCTTACTTGGACTAAGGTGTCTGGTGGAAAGATGAAGGCTGGTTACGTTGAGGTAAGTCAGACAAGTATCGTTTGAATTCCAGCGCTAATAGATCCAGACCACAAACACTGAGTTCCTGGTCAGAACTTCGTCAATGTTCATATCGGCGGTAACAACGTATACCTCGCGATCTCTAACCAACGATGGTGATTCTCTGAACGCCTTCCAGGGCGGTCTCGCACGCTTTGGAAAGCTAGTGTATCCTCAGGGCTTCGAATGGGGAATGCCACTCAAAGAATTCCCTCAATCTATGGGTTGGATCCACGACCATACAGTCAAGCCAACACGCAGAGCTACGTTTCCAAGCTGGAGCTGGGCCGGCTGGGGCGGAACTGTGCAGTATCCCACCGACCTTATTGAAACAGAAACTGATAATGGTGATCTCATTCCGCGGATGCTCAGTATTGATGACAAGGTTGTTACCCTAGAAGGATGGACCGTAACGTTCAATATTCGGACTGAACCGTTCAGTGAGGTTATTATACCTGGGACTGATCAGGCGATCGGATGTGTTACGGAGAGGAATTTTGAGCATAACATGACTTTACCTACGGGGAAGTATCGGTGTTTGGTTGCGGCGAGACTCAAGAAGGAAGTGTTGAGGAATGGCTTGGTGAACCAATTGATCTTCCTGGTGGTCTTGAAGGGCGACAAGGATGTTGATATTGAAGAGAGGCAGACGGCTATTACAGTGAGCAGACTTGCTATTGAGGGAAAGGACTTTATGGAGTTTGGTCCAAAGAAGAGAGTTATCAAGATGAAGTAGAACTAGATCTGTCTTTGAGAAATAAAGACAGGTTTTTCATTCTGCAAATGCAATAAGTGCTCTCGTTTGTGTGTATCTATCATTTTCATTAAATCATGTGCATAAATCATGGCTTTCATTTTTCCTTCTTCATTCCAGAGCACTCAGCCATCGTGACAAATCCTTCGCTCCATCCGCAGTCCTAAACTTATGCCCATCGTCCCACGGCGCAACCTCCGCCGGCTTGACGATATGCGCCAACTGCAAATGCGCAACCGACATCATCGACGACGCAGATATCCTCACCCCCGAACTCAGCGACACCGACGTCAACAAGTCAATCTCATGCTTTCTCACAGTATCAGACGTCGTGTCCTTCTCTTGATCAAAGATAGCCCGCCAGTGTCCTGTCCTCGCAAGTTGTGAGCGAATATCCTGCTCCTCTTCGTACACTGCTTCCTCGAGGGTGCTGTTGCTAAAGGCCGAGGACGATTCTTGGATGCCGCGGATTTTGCAGAACCATTCGATCTTGGAGCCGATTACTTCGATGCCGAAGACGAGTGTGGCGATGAAGACGGATGCGCGCTTCTCGTTCTTTTTTATGCTCTGCATGCCTTGGATGGCGAGGACGCGGCCGTAGTGGCCTGCCTGATCCCACGATTGGAGGCTGATGGTTCCGGAATCGAGGTGGGGGCAAGATGTTATGCTGTCGTAGGGAATGGCGCCGCTGTCAAGAGTGACGAGGACTTCGTAGCTGCCGTAGCCGTGGAAGTCGGGTTGGTATGAGGCGCGCTCTCGACTACCAGCGATGAACATGTTTTCTTCCCGAAGTTTTGTAGATCCCGTGAGGACTGGCACTGGACAAGGCGGTGTTCGGTTGCGAGTGCAGCGGTCCTTTCCTGGTAAGCGGTTCAGAAGCAGTGCGACTTGCTGGTTCTCCGAGTCTCGTCTCGCGTTGAGAAGGACAAGCCACTGCTCGACTGATTCGGTGATGGTGTTCATGATGGGCAGTTTGATTGACAGACCGGCGTTCGTCATGGTGTATGTCTTTGCTTCGTGGACGGGCCATTCGGTGTAGATGCTCGAGTCGACAAAGGTCTTTGGTGATGGGGAGAGGATACTAGCCCAGTCGTGAGGAACATATCGCTCGTCCCAGGCCCAGCAGAAGAGGGTCTGGTCATTTGAAACACGTATGATCTCTTCTTGTAGTCGTATAAAGGCCCGCATTCCTTCGCCGTAAACGATTTGCATGTTGATATCGAAGATGCCCAGCATGCAGTATGCGATATCCTCGACCCTTTCAGTCTCTCGTTTTGATAACCAGGACATGCGCTCGCCGATGCTGGCTTTGTAAAAGGTGCAGTCGAGATATTGCTGATCGATCTTGGTGATGAACGAAATCGTGTTGGCAAGCGTCTTTCTCGTTCCAATAGTTGTCCAATCGTTCGCAAAGAACACCACCGACGTAGGAGCCAAAAGCTCAGGCAGCGTCCAACCTCTGGTGAACCACCTCGACTGTCTAAACTGCACCATGGGGTCAAAAGCACCCGTATCAATGGGCGGCACATCGCTCAAGTACACATAACAAACCGACGCATTCTTGTACCAAGAGAACATGGCGTTCAGAGCTTCAGAGACCTCTGAACTGCTGCTCTTGTCGATACAGTTGGTGTCGCACCAGAGATAACTGAGGCCATCCTTTCTCGCCTGCTCGCAGACGCGCCGAATCTTCTGATGACCTTTCTTGAGCTTCATCAGCTCGAGGTTGCCCTGCCAGTCTTGGTACGTGGCCTCGTCGGGACCCCATGTGTGTGATAAAATGGCATATTCGGGAGGCTGGCCGTAGAATTCCTCTAGCTGGAAGGTTTTGGTGTGTATGAGACGCATCCTTCTGGCGGGACATTTGATGAAGAACAGGGAATATCTGGAGGAGAAGCGATGGGCAGTTTGAGGGGAGAATTGAGGAGAATTGTAGGGGCTAGAAATAGGTATCCATACCGATTAATGGGTTCTGGCGGTGAAGCCCCACTGGTGGAATCGCGATGATGTGGCATGCATATTGGGGATGGTACAACGATGCTAGATTTGCTGGCAGGTAGGAATTTGAACTTGCTGTCATGAGTCAGAGTTTGTATCCTTGGGATTAAGTGGTATAATTGATGCCCAAGTGGATAGGTAGCCAGCGCTGTACAACGTAGTATGTATGACCGATGGCGTGAGTCCAATGACCGCCTTTCGTGGTGTTGATGATATGATACCCTGATGCTTGGCGGATGTACTGACGATCTGTGTTCCTGCAAGACACTTGATTGAGAGAGGAGGAGGATGCGGGTATGCATGTCGTAGATTATGCAGGTGCAGCAAAGACACGATGCAGACATGGACAAGGTGTTGGCTGCTCCACTGATGATTCGTGGCACGATGTCTATTTTGGGTGCTGTTCATCTGGTGCTGGTCTAATTCAACAGAAAAATACACTGAGAACTTTGAATTGTGAATTAATTGGCACAAAGCATCGTCTCGTCATTGTAGCACTGGATGTTACTATTCGCAGCCCAATGTGACACAAACGGTTGTGAGCTGCGGGCGGGCGTTGAGGAGAAACGGCCCAAAGGCGGTGTCCAGCAGCCTAAGATGGCCAGAGAAGTGAACATTTGTGATCATGGTTGAAAAGTATGATCGTAAATCTATGAGGAACCGTGATTATGTGTTAGAATAGTATAACCCTATCATAAGTACGTGGTTTGAAAGGAGATACTCTTGGGCCAAATGAGGTACTTAGTGCGACTTAAGCACTAACTCGGCCAACCCACATTTCCTCCTGTTACTGATACAATACAGATACTGGATGGTATTCAATCTGGCCAATGTTTCATGAATGACTTAACTCCAATAAACGACATAAAGAGAGTGTCCCCGTCCAACATCGCATTCAATTTTCAAGGCAGCCCACTGACGCTAATAGCCAGGTACCGATCCGCAAAAGAGCCCTGCGTATAATTCTGCGGTGTCTTGAGCGACGGCACAAGATGCACCGGCACGCTAACCGTCAAAACACCACGACCTACGATATATGTCGACGTCAATCCAGAGTCAATAACAGTCATGCCATTCTCATCCTCAAAGTCCACACTGATCTGTGACTCGGGCGGTGCAGTGGCTTGAACGGTCCAGATGGCAAAGTTGTAGGTGTCGCCGATTGTTGCTTTGGCGTCGTAGCCGTCCCACTGGTGCCGAATCGTGATCTTGCGGTTTGTCTTGGTGTTTTCCTGGAGATATGTTAGTTTGTAGCAGAGTTGAGAGATCTGTGGTTTTTTGTACCTGAGTAAGCTTGACTTCGCGATAGACACCTTTTGCTTTGGCGTATTGTGCTGCGTCTTTGTATTTGTGCTGGGGCAGATCGATGGGTGCACTGTCACGGCTGACACCGTCGTCGAGATACATCGAGTATGACTGCAAAAACACTTAGCGTGGGTTATTTGAGCGTCGCAGTAGTACTTACAGTAGTCTTGCCACCTGGGTAGACATGAATGGTAGGCGAGTTCAGATCGCCCTCTTTGACCCACTGACGAACATCAAGCTGAGGAATGATGGCACCTTGACAACTGTCAGCTTTATCCGTGTCACCAGAAATCTCTACTCACCTCCTCGTATGTACACAGGAGTAACATAGGCGACCTGCTCTGGATCCGCAACAGCATCAGGAATATGACAATCATAGTCCACAATCTTACCACCAGGAGCCGGCTTCTGCAACACTGCAGCATGTTTGAGAATCGGGTCCGGTCCGAAGCCTTGGTTGTTAACACGAAGGTTGGAGGGATACCAATTATCAGAGTTGGGGAGATAGACATCGCGACGTCCTGCCTTTTCCTCAACCTGAGGACAGACCAGGATGTTATGGCCGAGAAGATACTGGTTGTCGATGAATCCCTGATTGGAGTTGAAGAGGCTTGTATCAAAGGGATCGGTGACAAGCTGAATTGTTAGTAAATTAGTCGTATCTTGCGTAGATGGGGACTCACCATTGCACGTGCGACTGGCAGACCATTGATCAAATTGGCAAACATGTAGTCGTACAGGACCTGGAGGAGGGAATATCGAAGCTGCACGTAATACCGGCAAACGGGTACAACGGAGCGATACAATGCAGCCTGATCAGGTGGGAGAGGGCCGGGAAAGTTGTTCAGAATATCACCGTATGCCCAGGGTTCCTGTCCTTGTCAGTATCTCACCCGGACATCTCACATCATACTTACCTGAAAAGCTTTACAACCTCCTGAACTCGCCTCCGGATGCTGCAAATAATGATTCCTATACCACGGCAGCAAGAACGCCCCCGCATACCACCTAATCAACAACTCGGGATCGCACCACCTCGGATTCGGCAGCGTATTAGCCGGATCGGCCGTGAAACCACCCATATCCACGCCAGCGATGCTCAAACCACTATATCCCAGCGCAAGCACCTGCGCAACAGAGATTCTGAAAAAGTCCCACGAGCTACCATTATCGCCGGTCCACAGCCCAGCGTAGCGGTGCATGCCGGTCTGGCTTCCGCGGCCGATGATGAAGTTGCGCTTGTTCTCGCGGCCTTTGAGACTGTTGAGGCCGTGGTACGTTGCCTTGTGGAGGTTGTACGAGTACAGACTCCATAGCTCGATCGCGGTCTTGGTCTTGGGCGGGTTGGTGTAGCTGTCGTCTGTCATGAGGAGGCGGGAGGGGAAACTGGTGTTGTTAGAAAGAGTGGGTGGAGGAGGGAGGGGGGATTACCCGAGAGAATCGCCGTAGCATTTCGCGGCCGCGGGAGTTGTCATGTCTGCTGATTGTTATTCTGAGTGAATAGACCTGATAGCTGATGCTTGCATACCTTGCCAGACGAATTCGAGACCGTTGTCGAAGAGATACTGATACTGCTCACCCCACTTCTTCCTCGCAGCTCTTCTGTTGAGATCGGGATAGAATCCAGGCTGTGCATGTCAGTACAGCACTGTCACATCCCTTGGAGCGGAAGGACTCACAGTTCCGAGGTTAGTACCATAGCTAACACCGCCATGGAAGGGATAGCCACTATTATAATTCTCAGAAAAGCTATAGTCGTCCCTATAGTCCGGAGCACCGATATAGTCTGCAAATCTCTCACGCTGGTTGACATTATTCGGGTCCAAGTTCTGAAGACCGCCATCGTAGCGCCAGCAAAGAGGTTGGTTGTTGGGCAGACCGTCGAGGTATCGCTTGTCGGCCACCAAGAGGCTGCGCTTGTTAGTTGAAACCGGTGAGTGGGCTTCAGGACTTACTTGGTCTCTGGGTTCTTCTTATCATTGACATCCCAGAAGCTGTCCAGCGTTTTGTAGGGCCCTTCATCCGAGGGGCGGATGGTGAGAATGGGTGTGATGTTGGTGCAGCTCTTGACGCCCTTGGCCTTTAGACCGTTCAAGAAAGCTCCCACGTTGGGGAAGTTCTTGTTGCTGTTGGTGAAGGTACGATATTTATCCTGCTATCGTTAGTCAAGACCAACTGTTTCGAGAGTGGACGTGCCTGGAAGTCGACATCGAGATGCATCCCGTCCAACGGGATGTCAGAGTCCCTGTAACGTTGCACGACGTTGTTCACTGTGCCCTCGTTGGAGTAACCATAGCCTTATCCGGTCAGTCATGAATGCAGGCGCAGAGGATGTCGTGAAACTTACATGCTTGATGATGGCCCAGAATGAATCGTGGCTTGAGCTTCGGTCGTCCGACGATGGAGGTATACTGCCTGAGAACTGTGAGTAATCGATGCCGCCCAATGGGCTACATACTCACCAAATCATCCTTGGTACATCATCAGCTGTGAGAATCCACGCATCAAAGGTATTGAAGCGCGTGGCAATACTGATGGTGTGCGAATCATTCTTGCCAAGATCCATAGCAACTTGGGAGTAGTTATCCACCATAACGCCAGTAACATTCTTTCGATCTGGATTGCCGTTCATCTCCAGAAAGAAAGGTGTAGAATGGTACCTGTCTCATCGGTTAGAAAGTGGCCGCCATATTATGACCAATGCTTACAGCGGCTCTCGAGTATCCAGAGCTCCAAGTCCATAGACTTTGGAGTAATTAAAGTTATCATAGCCTTGGTCGTCAGCAACTTCCATTGTATCGTAGCATCATACTTACAGAAGAAGTTGAGATAAGTGGGCTTCTTGATAACAGTCCGTCCGCCCTGCTCTCCAAAGCCAAGATACGCCGCCGGTCCAGGCTTCTTGATATTGAGAACGACATTATTCACAGCTCCAATGTTGGGGTCACCTTGATAAGAGAACGTCTGGTCTGTAGTCTGCCAGATAATCTGCTCGTACTCAGATACAGTGTCGATCCCAACGGTCTTTAAGAATGCTGGGTCGGCGTCAAGGGCCTTGAGCTTCCTCGTCGCCTAATGATGTGAGCTTGGAGATGTGAGTGTTTGAAGGATACTTACGACGATGCGGAATGGGGAAGCGAAGAAGTGGAGAGCTGTGTTTGGAACACCGGTAGACTCTTTTGTCTCGTACTCAACGGTCTAAGGGGTGTTAGATGGCAGTATGGTACGATTCTGGTAGACTAACTGTGAGAACCCAGTGATCTGGGGCCTTTTGCTCAAAAGAAGTCTTCCAAAACCATCCTTCCTGAGCAGGATACGAGTTCCAAGCCTCAGAGTCTCTATACTCCTGCTGGAGATCATCTACCAAACTGGAGAAAGTATCTCTAACGATAGTACGCCTGCTCCCATCAGCACCAACCATTCAAAAGCTCACAAAGGGAACTCACGAGTTGAAATCATCATAGTCCGAGACGGCAGTGTACTTTGGATTATATCTGACTCTCCAAGTCTGCGGCGATGCAAACTGGACTAGGCAGTGGGTGTTGGGCTCACCCTTTAGAGTGATGTATGCAGCATAGCGAAGAGGATCGCTGGGGGACGTTGAAGTAGATGATTCAACGGTGAGAATCTCCGAGGGTTTGGTGAAGTTGGGAACGGTGGGGAAGAATATGTCTGCGGGGATGAAGTTGAGGGGGTCCGTGGGAGTAGCCATGATGGCAATAGTTGGCGGTGATATTGATCCAAAGATACAATGCGGGATTGGGCCTTTATACCCCAGCTTCCTTCTCCAGAAGAGAATGTCGGCAGATTCAAGCTCATACTGAGTGAACAGGCCTAAGCAAACGAGCATCAAACCATCGTCATACCCCAAATCCACGCCGTCGAACATCTTGGGCCGCTGATACAACCTCATCCAGCCACGCAGCTTACCCGCCTCCTCCCGGCCAAGACCGGTCAGCAATCTGCACAACCCATCACCACCTCCATCCCTCTATACGAAGTCGCATCAAGCCTCCCAAACATTTCAATAAGTTTATCCCTCAAGGCTGCAAGGCGCCCAGAGAAGATACTTGTTCGTCCAATCAGCTCGTACGCCAATGGTTCGTGCCAGAACTATTCGGGTAGCGTCACATACGCTTTCGATCAATAGTTCAAAGACTATCGATGCAAACTCGTAGCGCGGGAAACTGAGACACGCCTAATTAATCGGCTCTCGACTAAACTAGATCAAATCTCAGAATTACAAGCTGAGGTATAATCTTATCATCGAGATAACGTCTTTATCGCATCACCACCAAGCTTGGGTGCTTCCCCGCTCTCAGCTGCATATATGGCTTACCCTCTGCAGCGCATTATTGAAATACTGCATTTCAGCGCTGCTCTGATTCCTCGATTTGGAGACTACACATATGCCGGTAGGAACCTCGCGTCTAGACCGATGCAAATATTACGACGTTGGGGGTGGTATCGACGAATGAGTGGTGCTGATAACGTGCGTGTTGATGATGACTTCGTTCGTAAGCACTGGCGCCACCATGCGGGTTTTTACATTTCGGTTCATGGCTTTTCAGCCGCTGCAGTTCTGCTTATCGTGAATCCTTTGTGTGGTATGCGTTGCTGTGGGAAGATACTCTCGTAGCCTTTATATCAATATCCCGTTTCCATCAGGGTCCGCGTAACCCTCCATTTCTTTCCAGCTGCCGTTCCTACCCTCTCCCCTCTCATCTTCCCTCTAAACTCTTCCCCGGCAACTGCTCTGCAAGATGGGTTTCTGGAAAAGACTCACAGAGTTCCTCTTCATCCACCGGTTCACAGACCAGACCAAGTTCTCTCATACATACTCCCCAGCCCAAGACCTTTCTCTCGTTGATGCTTTTGATGCGGAGTCTATTGACGGAGCTTGCAACTCGCCTACAAATAGAAAATGTTGGTCAAATGACTTTAACATCTATACCGATTATGAGGAGGTTATTCCAGAGGGCAAAGTTCGCAAGGTAAGTCATTCATCTATTGCCTTGTGAGGTTGATACTGAAGGGATGCAGTTTCTTCTGTACGTTACTAATGAAAGAATCGCACCGGATGGATACTGGGTTGATCGGATGCTGTTCAATGGGACGTATCCTGGCCCGACTCTTGAGGGGAACTGGGGAGATACTTTTGGTAAGTCATGTTGCTATGCTACCTCTTTGCGTCAATATCTGGTCTGACCGTTTGCAAGAAATCACTGTCGTGAACAAATTGACCAACTTCAACGGCACTTCTATCCACTGGCATGGCATCCGTCAACTAAACACCAACTGGATGGACGGCGTATCAGGCGTGACAGAATGCCCGATCCCAGTAAGCTCGCACGCCTTCTAACACCGACCTTCTAAGCGCTAACAGGTGCAGCCGGGTGAAAACTTCACTTACAGTTGGAGAGCTACACAATATGGAACGTCCTGGTATCACAGTGAGTCATACCTCCTCGAATATTTGACAGCCTCTAACAATCTCAGGCCACTTTAGTCTACAGTGTTAGTATCTAAGCTCCTCGTCACCATTTCATACTAACGCCAGGTTAGATGCCGATGGGCTAGCAGGCGCTCTCAAGATCAATGGGCCGACCAGCATGAACTACGATGTTGATCTTGGGCCAGTTCTCATCACTGACAACTTTCACAAAACTACCTTCTCCCAAGTCCAACTCGAGTATCTAGGTACTGCTCTCTCTTCCTAGAGAATCTCACTAGTGCTAACAACAATAGGCCGCCCTCCAGCGCCAGACAGCATGCTGATGAACGGCAACGGAAGATACTACTGCTGTCCCTCTCTGGACAAGAACTGCAAGGGTGACTCCAAGCTCACATCATTCCACTTCGAGCCAAACAAGACTTACAAGATGAGCCTCGTCAACACCGCTGCTTCAACACACACAACCTTCTGGATCGACAGCCATAAGTTCTGGGTCGTGGCAACTGACTTTGTCCCCATTGAGCCCTACGAGACAGACATGATCAACATAGCCATTGGCCAGCGCTACGACATTATCGTCAACGCAACAGCCGTCAAGGGTCACAATAGCAGAAACGTCGACTTCTGGATGCACGCTCGCGATTGCCAAAATGGCGGTGCGAGGTCTAATCTTGGCATCATCCGCTACGACGCTGCTTCAACGTCCATCCCTTGGACACCTCCCCCAAGACAGGATAACATCTGCTACGGGTGCCAGGACGAGCCCAGTAAGAAACTCAAGCCTATGGTGAAGCGTAAGATCACGCAGCACAATGATGACTACATCAAGAACTCGTTCAAGGTGCATCTCGTCGGATATCCCAACGAGTTCAAGAAAGACTCCATGATGCACAAATGGGTCCTTGCCAACTCATCCTTCTACCTTGACTGGGCAGAGCCAAGTCTGAGTCTCGTCAAGATTGCTTCTGAGAAGGGATGGGACAATCCCCAGTTTCCCGTTGGGTATGAACCTGTGACTCTTGACTACAAGAATGGAACGTGGGTTGCTTTTCTCATCGAGGGCAAGTTTACGGAGTCGATTCATAATTCCACGACAAAGGGGCATCGCAAGGTTTACAAGACACAGGCACCTGTCGCGCATCCTATTCACGTTCACGGACATGACTTTGTTCTCCTCGATTCTGGTACTGACGAGTTCAATCCGAAAAACTTTAGTCTTCAGCTGAACAATCCTCCACGTCGAGATGTTGTGCTCCTACCAGTCGATGGATACATTATCATCGCCTTCCAGAGTAAGCAGTCCCTTTATTTCAGGTATATCGGACTAACTATTATTCTCTAGTCAACAACCCTGGTGTTTGGTTAATGCACTGTCATGTAAGCGTCACATCGCCCTCCACTCTCAATCCTCTGAACTAATTCTCATCCCCCAGATCGCTTTTCATGCATCGGGCGGCTTGGCGTTGCAATTCATTGAGTCTCCTAAAGTTATCGGACCAATGTTTAAGAATTCGGGTATCTTGCCTACATACTCCGAGACTTGTGCGAACTGGGCTGCGTATTATACCATGTTTAACAAGCCCAATAACGCGACTCAAGATGATTCTGGCATCTAGTTAGTATAGTTAGCGGATACGGGACGGAAGATCAGCATAGCCTGGGGAGGCTAGTAAAGTGACCCACATATGACTCTTTAAAAGAATGACTGCAGGTTCCAGGGTATTGTTATGGATGGGCGGGGTTTTAGTTGAATGAAGCGCATAAACTCTACCAAAAATGGCGCTTTTTATCCGAGGAATTGAAGAGAATAAACCGTTTTTAATAACGCTTGTCTCGGCATGAAGAACTATGACGACATATATATTTCTTTGTCAGCGCCTAAAAATGTTTGTCACTCCCGCGTCCAGTCTAGCTCTAGCTCCCTCTCCTGTCCATCTCCATCAAATTCAACTCGGTTTCAATTCATTTCAATTCCTCGATCAATTTAATTTTCGACGATCCCTTCCCTAAAAGTCCCGGCTCCCCATGCCTCGCCAAATCCAATTATTCCCTAGATAATCATCACTAAATGCATTTCTTCCCCAAAGCAGACGCCGCGCTCCTCTCCTCGACAATCGACAAGCACTCTCTCCCTCCGCGTCCCAAGGCGATCGGCCCCATCTTCGATGCCAACAACTTCAAGACCCCGCTAGAGCCGTGGACTTCCGACGCCGATTCGTCCTTCTACCCTCCGAAGCCAGATCCGTTCTGTCCGTCGTCGATACCGCCTGAAGCGCAATGTGCGTCGTCTCCGAAATATGTGCGATCGCTTCTGGCGAAGAATGAAAGGCTGAGGTTGTCTATGCTGTGGTATTATGCGAGAGATTTAGATAATGAGCCTGAACTCCTCGCGGGTCTGCAGGAGAAGGCTTGTCTTGCTCAGGAGCAGTCGGGCTGGGAGTATGCTGTTGTTGGTGTGCTGGACGTCAATGTTTACATTCGTCTTGCCACGGTAGGCCTTCAACTTGCTATTCTTCCCCGCGGTGAAACTCTCTGCGCACATACCGTCACTCAACCACCTGGAGTATAGTCACCGCTGCCTTTCTGAAGCCCTTCGCTAAGCCTCGATAGAATGTCTTCCTCCTGCCCAACATGCTCCAAGACTGGAGATTCCGTGAATCGCCATACGTTGAGCGTGGTGGACTTGTCGCATATGCCGGAGTCTCGCTCCGAATGCAACACGAGTCGGGCGAGTGTGTCGGACTCGGCTCGCTGTGCGTAGCGTCGGCGACAGGTCGAGATCCGCTATCCAAGACACAGCAGCTTGCACTAGCTCGATTGGCCGACTGGATCGTTCACGACATAATTCAATGTGCACGAGCGCGTCGCCAACGAGAGCGCCATCGATTTGTTGAGCTTATTGCAGCTGTTCAACAAGAACCCGACAGCGACGATGTCCAGGAGCCTATCCTCCGAATACTTCGACAAGCCTTCCCCGACGAGTCAATAAGTCTGCAGTCTACGGGTACCGATCAATCGGCGGTCCCGTACCCCGCGACGACATCAGATCTGAAGCACGGATTGTGGGAGGATGACGAATACATCGAGGATTTCATCGCGACCTCCAATTTCGACGAGCCACCAAAAGATCGAGTAGTTCGTTTCCTCTCAGCGCAATGCGAAACAAAACTTGGTCCATCGGTCCTCATCGTCGCGACAAAAGACTTCCGAAGAATATTTGACGATGTCGATTCTTGGTTCGTGCACACCTGCGCTACCATGCTCACACAGCGATGGCAGAAGCGTCTCCTCACAGAAGTCATGCGGGCGAAAGAAAAGTTCATCCGCGGCGTATCGCACCAGCTCCGGACCCCAATCCACGGAATCCTCGGCGCTGCAGAGCTAATGACGGAGGATCTGAGGGCGTTGGCAGTGACTGGAAGTTCGACGTTGCAGCCTGGCGTGGAGGTGATAATGAAGCCGCTTGCTGAGTTGGGGAAGTCGTCCATCTACCTCGATACAATATCTACGGCGGGCAGAGAGCTCATGTCGACTGTCAACAGTATGATCACTCTCAACAGATGGGCCGATATCGCTGCCGCCGAACGACAATATGCCACGCATGGCATCGACTCTCTTGAGACGTCGCTTGAAAAGGCACTGGCCGATTTTGCCTTTAGGGACACCCGTACACGAGCCCCCGTCTTCTTTCATCATAACCTTATATCCGAAAGCGAAGGTCTTCGAATCGACATCAACCTCTTCCGCGACAGTATCCTCCCTCTGATCGTAAACGCTGTACAAAACACGACCAAAGGAGTAGTGACGGTCACACAATCTTATACACAAGACACAAAGACGCTCGTGGTGGATGTTGAGGATACTGGCTGTGGCATTCCTCTTGAGGATCAAGGTCGCATCTTTGACCTATACGAGAAAGTTGGCGAGCACTCAACTGGTGCTGGACTTGGCTTGACCCTCGCGACCAAGTTCTCTGCACTGCTTCACGGTTCGATCGACTTGGTGTCGTCAGAGGTTAATCGCGGTTCTCACTTCCGCGCGACGTTCCGCGATATTCGTCCCTCAGGATCTACCCCCGTCGAAACAAAAGCCTTGCAGTTCGAGGACTTACCGCTGAGCTACCGACATCTCCCATTCGATCCCCCCGACGTGCAGCTATCCTCGAACCTAGCGAAATACCTGACCCGAAATGGCTTTACATCATCGAACGAATCCCAAGAATGCCTCAACATCATTGACTACGTACGCGACCCGGCCGAACGAGAGAAATATCACTCAATAATACCGAAGGGGCAAGTCGCTATCTGTCTCGTCACCAACTCAGATGAATCAGACGTTCCCGAATCATGTACCAACATCGTCTTCGTGAACGGACCTTTCTCATCGTCCACGCTTGATTCTGCACTCCAGAAAGCAGATAGACTACTAGCACGACTCCGCAGGTCAACAAGAACATCCCCACAACCATCTCCCGCGGCCCTCGAAGATCCAAACTCCCTCCTGACACCCGCCAAATCAACAGCCGAGAGCGATGGAAAATGTACCCCGGACGAAGGCTACGATTCCGCCAAAGGCTCATCAGTCGCCCTACAAACAACCGAAGCACTTCTAAACGAATCCGTCACGAAAGCCGTATCCCAAATCGAAGCAGCTACGATCGACCTCCCCATCCGCCC